>JAVTVY010010360.1:0-44256 GCA_036873755.1 Hanleya hanleyi | reverse complement strand
AATCTCGTTCGACTGCGTGAATCTCAGACGGGTGATCTGTGACCTCTCTTACTCGACTGTCGGGTGAATATAGAGGTACAGTCGAACGAGACGAAGGTTGGGGGATCTGTTTTTCCCGGAGTTGTTCCCCTTCATTTTCAAGTCAACCAATCCGCGCGACTTTCAAATGAAAAATGCCACTTTCTTCATTCTCAAGCCACAGGCAAACGCCGTAATCCTTTGAATGGTGAAACCGTTTCTATCTCGTATTCCTATCGGTCTGCATGGAAATACTCTGAGTATTAGATCCACGTTGGTGGCAATGTTTATACAATTATCACACCATAGGTAGAAGCGACAAAACGGCAAAAAGGGGTGTGCTACTTTGAAGATAATTTCTAGGATTACTGCTAGTTAGCACTTTGACTTGCCTGTTCCCAAAGGAAATATATTGTATAATTAGCACAAATGCTAAATATTGAATATGTTTTCTAAATTGCAGCCAGAAGAAATATTCAATATTTATGATAACTCGCAAACGCAAATTGTCGGACTGCCTCTCCCGAAAGAAAATATATTGTATAATTAGCACAAATGCTAAATATTGAATATTTCTTCTAAATTGCAGCCATGATAAATATTGAATATTTCTTCTAAATCTCAGCTCCAAAATGTCCGACTGCCTCTCCTTAAAGAAAATATATTGTATAATTAGCACAATTATTCTATTCCGGACCTCGATCTCTTCTCCCAAATCAGCTTACTGGTTTTTAGTGATGGTTCTTCTGGCAGATCTTAAATTCCTAGGATCTGTTACAGTTCCTGTAATAAACGTAATAGGCCTATCTGTCCCGTTTTCGCACATTCATTTTCCACTTTGTTCCTGTAATCTGGAGCATGGCAAGTTTAATCCCAAAATATACTCGGCTGGAATGAAACTTTAAAAAATGATTGCTCAGCATTTTGAAGCCAACAACACAGCCAGAAAGAAGGTGATGACCCATCACCATTTAATGATAATCAGTTAGAGCCATCACCTTTACATGGGAACAGCCATCACCTTTTTACGGTGATGATTTTGACTCATCACCCTTAAAAAGTGATGACCTAATAATACAATCATTGCTCATCAGTCTTCATAGGTGATGGCCATCATAAAAAAAGGGTGATGGCTCTAATTAATCACCTTTTCGGGGGTGATGGTCTTCACCTTTTTTCTGGCTGTGAATTAAGTGAACGATTCTCTAAATTGCCTGAAATGAATGTTCACCAGTCAAAGTTGGATATACCGTAACCTTTTCACGATTAGAATAAGTTCACAGGCCCGTAGCCTCTACAATCTGATTGGAACCAGGCCTAAAAAGAGCGCTCCCCATCTGACATGTCGCGACAAGCAAGATGGGGAGCGGTTTTTGTAGATCTGGTTTTGTATCAGGAAGTGTCAATTTATTTACCAACTCTAATTGTTGCAGTTTTGTTTGTTAGATTTCTATCCGCCTATTGATTCTAACGCGCGCGTCTTTTGTTGATGGAAATGAATTCCCAAATACAGTGCTTGTATAATTCTTGCTACACCAAACTAGCGACCCTGTACCGATACGTAATTGAAATTGATCTGGTTTTGGTATATTAGTGATAATATCTGTATGGAGGTTAACGTATTTGACGAAAAAGCTGACAATCAAGGGCACCCTTCAAACTGGAGCCATATGTCATGAATAATTTGAAATATTGAGAGTCAAAACTGTTCGGCGGTTGATTCAAGAGTTGTAACAACTGGACTTTTGACTTATTTTTAGTAGAATTTTGTCAATGTACTGGTATAGGACCTATATTCAATATGACACCTTCAACCAAAACGAATTCAATGTTTCCAATATCACCATATCTGTTGTGACATGAATTTGGCTGGTGTCATCTTTTAGATATATTGAAATATATATCCAACAAACGGTATATAGGCTGATCAAAAAGTTTTTTAAAAAGTACAAATAACTCTGTTTCAAATGTTTAAACACCTTTTTCCAGTGAAAAACAATTGAAAAAAAAAATCTTGGCCTTTTTAACGTAAGAGAAATACTTAAGGGTGTGGCTAGGGAGAGAGAGGTCGTTGGGTGCGAAATTTTTTACTGCGCGGCCACGGAGGCTACATGGGTGTGATCGCGTCATAGATAAATAAATGCACGTGCCCTATCAAGGCTTCAGACCACAAAAAGGAAAAATAGTCGCAATCCTTTAAACCCTACACGTCATCCCTGCCAAAGACAACAATTTTCTCGGTTTTTCCCCGCCTTCGATGCAACGAATAATCAAAGGCCGGTGGTACGGTTGGCAAGTATGGCATTTGCTCTATTCAACTAAAATGAAATTTAAAATCGTAGCGCCATCTATACACTCGGAACGCAATGATGACAACTCTGACTGGGCAATAACTCTGTTGGTCACTGCCCGAATATCTCCCCGGATTGGTACGAATTGTGTTATTCCAATGTTGAAATGTCCGGTGACATCACTTCCGGTGCGGGGGCCTTTCCAGGGTCACGTGATGAGTTGGGTGGATATAAAATTCTCCTGGAACCTTAAAAAGCGGAAATACGGACTTTACGCTTAAGACTGGGAGAATGTCATTCAAATAGGGCTAGATGGGCCTGTAATGGGCGGGTATCCATGTGGAGTGGACCTCGAGGCCGATTAAGTCATGCGCAGCCGTAGAGCAGAATAGAAAGAAAATTGGAACGGATGTTTTAGGCTCGAGATGGACCAATATTGGTCCGAATTGGGTGCGGGAGGTGTCATAGTGAAACACTCGTGGAGGAGCCTCCGAGTGGATGAATGTGTAGTGAAAGTAAGATTATGGAGGACATGCGCCGCCGTGGAGTTGTATAGAAAGTGCACTGGAATTAACGTTTTGGGGTCGAGATGGCCCAATATTGGTCCGAATGGGTCGTATGGGGTTTCATGTTGAAGCATTGGCGTGGGAGCCTCCGACTGAACTGGTGAGTAGAGGAAATACCATTCGGGTCTGGGCCGTCTCCAGTGAACTCCGATTGTTGATGGTGAAACGATGGTCGTACACTTGGTTGTTGGCACTGGAATAGAAATACTGGAGTTTCTCTGTCTCCTTATGTCACAGCAAATAGCCAAAAGCGAGATTTAATTTGAGGGCCGTAGGTTGATCATTAAAGATGGCTTCCACGTAGCTGCGTAGACGGGCGAGGTCTGTCAACCGGAAATTGTAGATATCTTGAATAGGGCGATGACGGCGAAAACATCGTCGGATCATGGCCCAATGGCGCCGGTAGATGTCACTCACTGAATGATCTTCGGGTAAGACATCGCTGGGTGCATTTATGGGTTCGTCCGAGAAGTGTACTTTGCCCTCCATGTCGCACAAAATCTTGCCTATGGCCTTGTCGTCGGAATCTGACTGTTGAACTAGGGCGACATCATCTCCGGTCCTCGTGCGATGGGTGGGAGTTCTCGCTTTTTCGATACCTGGTGCATACGGGCTCCTCTACCTTCACACGTGGCTGCGGAGCAGGGTGTCGTGTGCGTTGGTGACAACTGACTGAGGCGGCTGGCGTTTGAAGCGGTATCAACATTCCTTACATTCCTCTTTGACCCCTGGCCCATGGAGTGAACGTTCATAGCGCTGTAAATGATCCGGGCGCTGAAATGACTGTGGACATATCGTAAAACTATACTGGGAGGTTCCGTCGTGCTTGGTAGCCTCATGGTGGAGCAAGTCATGCAGACGATTTCGAGGCGGTAGTAAAAGTGAACATCTTGGTGGTTGACAGAGTGTCTGGTGAAACGGTCAGGCCGCTTCCTTTTTATAGCACGCTAGCTGGTGATCTATTTTTAGCACACTCAGTTCAACTACCCGCAAGTCAAAGACCGAGATTTACTGGTGTACGACTGAGCCGCATTTCAATATTCAAAGCCCATTCTGGGCCTAAGTTCTTGTTCTCACGTTGTATGTTGTTGTTCTTGAATACATAAAAAATCTAAACAATCTCATACCTGCGTGTAGACTGCACAAAAGATTACGAGGATAACAATGGGGTATCAATGCTGCGAGCTTGAACAGAAATGTGGGATAATAAATTTAACCAAGGTAGCATGGACCAGTCAATCAGCGGGCTGGGAAGGTAGCTCATCTGCGGTCAGTAGTAGGAAAAGCGTAAATTGCCTCTTATTTGTGGCGCGCTCACTTCCGGTTGAGTGGCGCGCTGCTTCTCAGCCAATCAGAAGCGAGTATTTTGACCCGGTGCATCATGGGACTTATCCAAGATGGCGGCGTCCGCCTTCTGGTTCAAGATCGCGGCACGTCCGCTGTCGAAAACTGGCCATTTTGTCGGAATGTGGTCATCTAGTGTCGAAAACTGGACCCTGTATGGGCCCCGCTAGACGTTTTGGGATCTAGGTGGGCCACTAGTGGTCCGATGGAGTCGTATGAGGTATCAATGTGAAGCATTCGTGGAGGAGCATCCGAAGGGATGGGTGTGACGTGGAACTGACGTCATTCTGCGCATGCGCAGTAGACAAAGTGTATGGAAATAGACGTTTTGGGATCTAGGGGAGCCCCTAATGGGCCGATGGAGTTGTATGAGGTATCAATGTGAAGCCTATGTGAGGGGGCATGCACCCGGACTAGTCTCTCGGTCGTTGTCGACATTCTGCGCATGCGCAAACAGGGAATTATGGGAAAGGGGTATGGAAATAGACGTTTTGGAGTCTGGGTGGGTCACTAGTGGTCCTATCGAGTCGTATGAGGTATCAATGTGAAGGATACGTGAGGGGGCATCCCCCTGGACTAGTGTGTCATTCGTGTTCAAGATTTTGCGCATGCGCAGACCGGGAATTGTGGGAAAATGGTATGGAAATAGACGTTTTGGGGTCGAGGTGAGTCCCCAGTGGGCCGATGGGGTCGAGTGAGGTATCGTTGTGAAGGATACGTGAGGGGGCAGCCGCCTTGGCTAGTGAGTCGTTCGTGTTCAACATTCTGCGCATGCTCAGACAGGGAATTGTGGGAAATGTGCATTGGAAGGAACGTTTTGGGGTCTAGGTGGGCCACTAATGGTCTGATTGAGTCGAGTGAGGTATCAATGTGATGCATACGTGAGGGCGCATCCGACTGGGTGGATGGGTGTTAGGAATATCGTCATTCTGCGCATGCGCAGGCAGGCCGTAGCATGGAAATAGACATTTTGAGGCCGATATGGGCCACTATTTGTCCGAATGTGTCTATGGAAGTGTTATTTTGTAGCTATCGGGGTGTAGACCACGACTTGAAGGGATGTCCACCTCACCTGTGACGTCACTGGTGACGTCATCAGTGAGAGTAGTAGCGAAAGTGGGAGTTTGGAAGTGCGATGGAGTGCATTAGGAGTAGATAACGGCCTATTTTTCCATCCAACTACCTGGTAGAGTTACCTGGTGAGTGTGAGTGTATGCGCGCGTGTGTGTGAGTGAGTGAGTTAGTGTGAGTGATTGAGTGATTGAGTGAATGAGTGAGTGTGTGTGAGAGTGAGTGAGTGAGTGAGTGAAGCGTGCACAACGCCCGTGAGGCGTCCCCAACGCCCGTCTTAACGCATGGACGCACTAGCGACGGTGAGTGAGTGGGATCCGACTGGACTAATGTATCGTCCGTTTTCATCATTTTGCGCATGCGCAGTCTGGCCGTAGTATAGGAAGCAGGAATTTTGAGGATTCGTGGAGGTTTGTTGAGTGGTTGACCATCCCCGGTCAAATGGACCGTGTGGGTATCAGTCTGAAGCTCTCGAATGGCTGTCACTGGTGACGTCATCAGTGAGAGTAGTAGCGAAAGCGGGAGTTTGGAAGTGCGATGGAGTGCATTTGGAGTAGATAACAGCGTATTTCCCCATCCAACTATCTGGTAGAGTTACCTCTGAGTGTGAGTGTATGCGCGTGTGTGTGTGAGTGAGTGAGTGAGTCAGTGTGTGTGTGAGTGAGTGAGTGAGTTAGTGTGAGTGACTGAGTGAGTGTGTGTGAGTGAGTGAGTGAGTGAAGCGTGCACAACGCCCGTGAGGCGTCCCCAACGCCCGTCTTAACGCATGGACCCACTAGCGACGGCGAGTGAGTGGGATCCGATTCGACTAATGTATCGCCGTTTTCATCATCTTGCGCATGCGCAGTCTGGCCGTAGTATAGGAAGCAGGAATTGTGAGGATTCGTGGAGGTTTGTTGAGTGGTTGACCATCCCTGAGTTAGTTAGTATAGGAAGCAGGAATTTGGGGGATTCGTGGAGGTTTGTTGAGTGGTTGACCATCCCTGATCAAATGGACCGTGTGGGGTATCAGTGTGAAGCTCTCGAATGGCGGTCACTGGTGACGTCATCAGTGAGAGTAGTAGCGAAAGCGGGAGTTTGGAAGTGCGATGGAGTGCATTTGGAGTAGATAACGCACCCTCACTCACTCACTCACTCACTCACTCACTTACTCGGTCAAGGCCCGTCGTTATGCCTTAACACCTGTCTCAACGACTTAACGCCCTATCTTTACGCCTTAACGCCATGATAGAGACAGATGAGAGAAAAACAACAACAACAAGGATGACAGATGAGAGAAGAACAACAACAAGTTTTCATATAGTTTATTCTCCTCAATGTTACATCATACCCACGCTGGGGGAGCCGCGTTGGGTATGTTTACAATTCAAGAAGACTTGTCAAATCAGAGACCACCATTTGGTCCTGTCATACTCGTTCTTGCCCGTTAGATGTATTCTCAGCTTTTCTTGTCCAATCAGAAGTCGCCGTTTCAGAAAGTTCCATTAGTGACCCACCCAGACTCCAAAACGTCTATTTCCATACCCTTTTCCTACAATTCCCTGTTTGCGCATGCGCAGAATGTCGACAACGACCGAGAGACTAGTCCGGGTGGGTGCCTCCTCACATAGGCTTCACATTGATACTCATACAACTCCATCGGCCCATTAGGGGCTTCCCTAGATCCCAAAACGTCTATTTCCATTCACTTTGTCTACTGCGCATGCGCAGAATGACGTCAGTTCCACGTCCCTTCGGATGCTCCTCCACGAATGCTTCACATTGATACCTCATACGACTCCATCGGACCACTAGTGGCCCACCTAGGCCCCAAAACGTCTAGCGGGACCCATACAGGGTCCAGTTTTCGGTACTAGATGACCACATTCCGACAAAATGGCCAGTTTTCGACACCGGACGTGCCGCGATCTTGAACCAGAAGGCGGAAGCCGCCATCTTGGATATGTCCCATAATGCACCGGGTCAAAATACTCGCTTCTGATTGGCTGAGGGCAGCGCGTCACTCAACCGGAAGTGAGCGCGCCACAAATAAGAGGCAATTCACGCTTTTCCTACTACTGTGGTCAAGGATGGGGCCAATTGCAACCATACGGGTATTCACGGTGTCCATACCGCGACATGTAAAAGCATGTAACAAAATTTAGCAGTATATATCACTCATTATGTCCATCATAACCAGCTTTGGTCAGGATGGCCGAGTGGTCTAAGGCGCCAGGCTTAAGTGTTGGTCCACATGTGGGAACCCTGACAACCATCTTTTTCGTTATACTTCGCCATGTTGTAAAACCATTGTAGACAGACGGACAGATTTTAAATTTGTGGCCTCCCATCCTAAGTTGGATGATGTAGGCCATGCCATTGAGTTTGCTTTAAAAAAGAGTCAATTAAAATTAAAACGGTACTTTACGTTTGATTTTAAAAGAAATACTACGTTTTTAAAAGATGCACAATGTAATATATAAACATGTATATTGAATATTGAGGTATTACTTTAAATGATAATATAGATACAACCAGCATGCATATATAACAAAAGAACGACCCTATTTATCAGAAATATATAACTGAATTATAAATGCCCGAATAGCACATGCATATTTTATTTTCAATAACAATAAAGTCATCATTAGACATGAGTGAGTGGTTATTAAAAACGATGTTAGATATAACATCTCTACTCCTCCTGATGAACACCGTGAATGAGGACCACACATGGCATCCTCAGACACTAATATCCAATCAGAACGAGCAGAGATATCATTTAAAATAAAGCTCTTTTATCGAGCAGAGGTACCCTTAAAAATAAAACTTCCGAACATCGGCATGATAGAGTAAAATCGTGAGATAAAATAACAGAAGGATTGAAAGAATAATAAAAACGTCCCTTATTTGAGGTGTCCCAGTCGTCATGCCACATGCGGATAAACCGAGGTTTGAGCATTGCCATTACCATTGTACAAATATGGCACTATATATGAATCATTATGACCACGATAACCAACGTTGGTCAGGATGACCGAGTGGTCTAAGATCCACGAAATTTCCTTCCCCAGGGTATGGGTATACTGGTCTGCATATGCGGGCGTGGGTTCGAATCTCACTCCTGACACGCACAATTGTACTGGTCACAATAACCAGTGGGCCAAATGGACCACGCTCGCGAGGAGAGTCCGAATGAGGTTGTTGTTATTGGAAGTCACATCATTCTGCGCATGCGCTGTCGGGTACTAGTAGAGAAAGGGCAGTTTCGGAGGTGCGCTGGTCCGAATGGGCCGTGTGAGGTGGGCAACGCTCGGGGGGCGGGGGGGGGGGGTGGGGGGGGTGTCCGATTGGAGTGGTTCTTGTCATGCTGTGAAGGGGCTATGTTCGGTCTGGCTACCTCGTAGTGTTACCTCCCCTGTAGGCTACCGCATACAGGAAGTGTGGGTGGGTGTGCGTTTCTCATCGCAACAATATGCTCAGACACATTCAATGTAAGCACAACCAAGAAACATCAACAACAAAAAGCATATTTCACATTGCATATTTTATTATCCTCTTCCTCACAACACACTCAAGCTGGGAGAGCCACTATGGTTATGTTTACAATTCTCGTATGTTCTTGTCCGTATATCGAACGCATTGTTGGCTGCTCTTGTCCAATCATTTTTGCAATTGGTGTTCAGGTTTGTCTTCATGTTTATCCACAGAATAAATATTGAAATATCAATAAAAATTCTTAAAATTTTTAAAAATTCCAAGTACCGTCATGTTAGGTACATGTGTTCACAGAGCAGACACCAGAGATCAGCATGTGGACCTGAATATGCGACATATTACGGTATCCATCAGTGCATGACATGGGTGAATACATCCAGCTAATAGGGTGATCGATCAGTTTAGCCTCGAAAAACGTGGCATTGGTCACCCTATCAACCTGCAATTTTTCGTTGGGGTGTTGCTGACTGCCCATTCTAAGGGATCCACGGTTTCCAGTTGCTCCATCATCGTCTTCAGTGAACTCCGATTGGCGATGGTGAACGGCCGGTCAAATACCCCGATGTTGGCACTGGAATAGAAATACCGGGGCTTCGCTGTCTCCTTATGTCACAGCAAATTTGCCAAAAGCGAGATTTAACTTAAAGGCTGTGGCTTGGTCGTTGAAGATGGCTTTCACATATCTGTGTAAAGAGGCGAGGTCGATCAGTCGGAAATTGTAGATGTATAGCAGCGGCTGATGACGGTATAAACATCGTCGGATCATGGTCCAATGGCGTCGGTAGATGTCACTTACAGGATAGAAATCCGGTCAGTGATCGCTGGGGATATCTACTGGATCTTCCTGAAAATGTTCGATGTCGTCAGGGCAATGACTCGGAACCGTATCGTTGAGGTCCGACAGGATATCCAGGCCCTCGACTGTGGATATAGGCGGACTGCCCAGGGTTGCATTAGTCACCCTGGGCTCGTCGTCAGTGGGACTGACCTTCCTGGGCTCCTCTTCAGTGGGAAGTTGTTGCCGTGGTGACGGGGCAAGAATCAAACGTTGGTGCCGTTTTAACTGACGTTTGAAGAGTTGACCACATTCGTTACATGGTTCCGTCGCTCTCTCGTGGAGTGCCCGTTCGTGGAGCCGTAAAGTATCCTCCCGATTAAATGGCCGTGAACAGGTTATACAAGTATACAGTGCACCGTTGTGGATGGAGGATTCGTGGCGTCGCAAATCTTCAGAACGAGTAAATGGCTTCAGGCATGTCGTACAAGAGAACATGTCGGCTGCGTATCAGGGAATGCTGAAAACTCCAATATACCGCCACTTTTATAAGTCCTCACAAGAACTCTCCTACGTTATTCTCTCCAGCGTCGCCGTCCTGTACAGCCTATGGTCGAATGCGCACTTGAGACATGTATACCCCTATACATTAGCCCATAGAAGAGAGAAGTGACGTCATCACCGGAATGGCACGCATGCGCACGCGCCTGGTGGTACACCCACACCCCGGTTCATGGGATGATTCTTTGTTTATAGAGTTGCTTGAATTTATCGTTAAACATATCTATGTGAAATTTGGCAACACAATATATCAGCAGGTATTCCAATGGGGACTAATTGTGCACTCCTGTTGGCTGACCTGTATCTGTTCTCTTATGAATATGACTATATGCAGGCGCTTTCAAAAACCGATCCACTCAAAGCCCGTTTCTTCTCATTCACCAAATGCTATATAGACGACCTTCTCGCTGTGGATAATCGCTATATAAATGACGCAGTGAATTATGAATGACGGACTAGACGCTTGTACCCTATGCCCTACGGGCTATAGTGTACGGGGTGTATCACCAGTCGCGTGCGCATGGGTGCAATGACGTCACGTACGGTGTTCCCGTCACTTCCGGTGATGACTTCCGACAATGTACATGCATGCGCTGACGTCACTTGCAGTGATGGCGTCACATCCCTCTTCCATGGGCTAATGTATAGGGGTACACATGTCTCAAATGCGCACTCGAGTATAGGATGTACAGGATCGCCATGCGCTGATTGATGGAGAACAACGTAGGAGAGTTCTTGTAGATCTGCAGCATACGAGAATTGTAAACACTCCCTCAGCTCGGGTGTGTTGGGATGAAGGGGTAATGAAACATGTAATACGCAATATGCTTTTTGTTGTTGATGTCTCTTGGTTCTGTTTACATTCTTACATTTCTGAGCATATTGTTGCGATGAGAGACACACACACCCACACTTCCTGTATGCGGTAGGCAAAAGGGTAGGTAACACTACGAGGTAGTCAGACCGAACATAGCCCTTTTCTCGCCGATGCACACCTGCAAAACTGTTATTTTTCCACTACACACCAGTACAGTTGGACTCTCTCCCACGAGCGCTTCAATAGAATACCACGCACGACCCATTTGGACCACGGATGGTCCACCTCAACCCCAAAACTGCCACCACAAATGTCATCTTTCTATACTACTGCCCGACTTCGCATGCGCAGCATGACGAGCATTCTCATGGCATCAGATTGTATATCTCCTATTGTCGTATATACCCTCTGATGTCAAAGTGGGGCTAAATGCGGCGCGCAGCTTTTCTGCGCATGGTTCTCGCCCAATCAACAGCGTCCGTTACTAAATGAAGCGAACTTGTTGAGATAACCAATGGGGCCGAAGATTTCCGAAAAGCTCCGCGTAACTTCGGCGAGCCAATCAACATAGACGTTGTATATCGACGAGAACGAACAGCGGCAAATCTTTGAGGGGCGTCCTGTTTAAAAAACCGGACTGGTATTTGTGATCCTTCAGTTAACTTCTATCATGAACGAGCAAGTAAATGTACTTCGAGCCCTGGGATTTACTGCCACATATCTTGGACCTGGCGATTGCGACAGAAAAACTACAGGAGGGACCTTGTTTACCGACGGGTTGGAGGTTACAAACTCTGACGTTGGGAGAATGCATGACGAGACTTCCACTGCAAACCACTCCAGTCGGAATCTCCCCCACGAGCGTTGCCCACCTCACACGGCCCAGGGCACCTCAGAAACTACCCTTTCTCTATTACTACCCGACTTCGCATGCCTAGAATGATGTTACTTCCAATAACAACCGCCCCAGTCGGACTCTCCCCGCGAGCGTTGCTCACCTCACACGGATCATTTGACCCACTGGTTACTGTGACCAGTAAAATTGTGCGTATCAGGAGTGGAATTCGAACCACGCCCGCATATGCAGACCAGTGTAACCATACCCTGAGGAAGTAAATTTCACTGATCTTGAGACTGGCGCCTTAGACCACTCGGCCATCCTGACCAACGCTGGATATCGTGGTCATAATGATTCATATATAGTGCTATATTTGTACATTGGTTTTACAACATTGCGAAGTATAACGAAAAAGATGGTTGTCAGGAGTGAGATTCGAACCTACGTCCCCACATGTGTGGACCAGCATTTGAGACTGGCGCCTTAGGCCACTCAGCCATCCTGACCAACGTTGGTTATGATGGACATAATGGGTCATATATAGTGTTACATTTTGTTTCATGCGTTTACATGTCGCGGTATGAACGCCGTGAATACCTTTATGACTGCATTTGGCCCCATCCTAGGCCACTGATTGACTACTTTCCACCTCGGTTAAAACTGGAATCCTATAATTCTGTTCAAGCTCGCGAGATCGATTGTTTATCCTCGTAACCTTTTGTACAGACTACACGCAGGTATGAGATTGTTTTGATTTTTTTTTGTATTCAATAACAACAACATACAATGTGAGAACAAGAACTTAGGCCCAGAATGGGCTTTGACTATTGAAATGCGGCTCAATCGTACACCAGTACATTTCGGTACTCGATCTGGGGGTAGTTGAACTGAGCGTGCTAGAAATAGATCACCAGGTAGCGTGCTATAAAAAGGAAGCGGCCTGGCGGTTTCATCAGACACTCTGTCAACCGCCACGATTTTCACTTGTACTACTTGCTCGAAATCATTCACTCGTCTGCACGACTTGCGCCGCCGTGAGGCTATCAAGCACGACGAAACCGCCCAGTATAGCTGTACGATATGTCCACAGTCGTTTCATCGCCCGGATCATTTACAGCGCCATGAACGTTCACTCCATGGGCCAGGGATCAAGGGGGATTTAAGGAATGTGGACACCGCTTCAAACGCCACAGTCAGTTTATGCGACACCAACGCACAGGACATCCTGTTCCGCAGCCTTGTGTGAAGGTAGAGGAGCCCGAAGGCACCAGTATCGAGACAGTGAGAACTCCCGACCATCACCCGAGGGCCGATGATGATGTCGCCCTTGTTCAACAGTGAGAATTCAACGACAAAACCTTGGGCCAGATTTTGTACAACGTGGAGGGCAAATTACTCGGACGACCCCATAAATGCACCCAGCGATCTCTTACCCGAAGATCATCCAGTGAGTGACCTCTACCGGCGCCACTGGACCATGGTCCGACGATATTCGAGATATCTACAATTTCCGACTGACCGACCTCGCCCGTCTACACAACTACGTAGAAGCCATCTTTTATGAACAATCCACGGCCTTCAAATTAAATCTCGCTTTTTGCTGCGACATAAGGAGACAGAGAAACTCCGGTATTTCTATTCCCGTGCCAACAACGAAGTGTACGACCATCCTTCCACTATCACCAATTGGAGTTCACTGGAGACGACCAACACCCAACTGGACACCGTGGATCCCGTAGAATGGGCCCGTCAACAACGCCCCAACGTCAAGTGGACAGTCGGGAGGGTCAGCAATGTTACGGTCTTCTTGGCTAAACTGATCGACAACCCCATCGGTTGAATGTGCTCAACCACGAGATGCAGTTGTAGATACCGTAACATGTCGCCTATTCTCAAAATGTCTACATGCTGAACCTTGAAGTCTGCTCTGTAAAGACATGTACCTAATATTACTGTTTTTTTCTTCTGTGAACATAATAAACATACCCAGGACGGCATATGGGTATGATGTAACATCGGGGATAATAAATTATATCATTATAGCTGGACTTGTTGTTATTGATGAAAGCTTCAACAAGGCACTCCCTGTCTGTTATACTTGGATGCAACATATACCCCCACATGTGATATAGTGCGCTTGCGCACTTCCGAAACAACGCCCCAACGTCAAGTGGACAGTCGGGAGGGTCAGCAATGTTACGGTCTTCTTGGCTAAACTGATCGACAACCCCATCGGTTGAATGTGCTCACCCACGAGATGCAGTTGTAGATACCGTAACATGTCGCCTATTCTCAAAATGTCTACATGCTGAACCTTGAAGTCTGCTCTGTAAAGACATGTACCTAATATTACTGTTTTTTCTTCTGTGAACATAATAAACATACCCAGGACGCCATATGGGTATGATGTAACATCGGGGATAATAAATTATATCATTATAGCTGGACTTGTTGTTATTGATGAAAGCTTCAACAAGGCACTCCCTGTCTGTTATACTTGGATGCAACATATACCCCCAGATGTGATATAGTGCGCTTGCGCACTTCCGAAACTCCTCTTATTCTACTACTCCACTACTGCGTATGCACATCATGACGGCTCTTTCAATACAATCCACGCCAATAGTAGTGTACAGTACCCTGCACGGCCCATTGTGAGCAAGGATGGTGCACTACCGCAACCGCAAATACCCGTTCTATACTACTCCACGGCTGCACATGCGCAGAATGATGTCATTTCCACTAGCCACCCATCCAGTCGGATGCTCCTCCATGAGTGCTACACATTGACACCTCCCACGGCCCATTTGGACCAACTTCGAAACTCCCCTTTCTCTACTACTGAGACCAACCAGTCTGCCTCTACCGAATAAGAGCTTCAATAGGATACCACCCATGTTTGGATACAGCCTGAGGCTAACGGTTTACAAAGACTTTATATGACTACTCATTCAATTAATCACTCACTCAACTCCATTTCTACTCCTCGTCCTCCACCACACACACCTACGTTGAGGTAACTCCACCATTTAGCCAGAGCGAACATGGCCACCTCTCTCCAAACGCCCTCCATTGCACTTCCGAATGTCCCCTTTCTCTACTACTCCCTGGGTGCGCAGCGTTATTGCCCCGTCAGAGTAGTCGTCCTTGCGTCTAGAGTGTATAGTTGGCGCTACGATCTTAATTTTCACCTTATCCGGGGTATCGGGGAATTTGCCCAACGGACGCTATTTTCTTCTACCGATATGACAAAAACGGACCTACACGGATGTTTCTGACATTTTGTGAGCGATTGTACCATGCTATATGATATAAAACTAACGGGTCGGTGTATGTATCAATGCATGCATACCACGAAAGACAACATGTTGAGATTTGCTGGGTTCCTCGATGACGTCATCGGTCTACATCGGGTCACGGAGAATCGCGGGTGCGAAACCCTGTTCTATTTATAGATCATGACATCAGTTCTATTTATAGATCACCCTAATTGAGGAGTAGAACAATACAACCTTCATGGCAATACTGCGTACTATAAAGAAGTCTCGACGTATTCATGTATTTTTTCTTGTCTATACGGATCGACCACCCCATCGTGTATTCAGGCGTTTCACCGGTCACCAGCGTCAGTTTCACCGGTCACCTCCAAACCCAGAAGAGTTGCAATGTTCTCTTAGACGTCCGGATGTTCAACCTCCGGGGTTTTTCCCGGCCCGGCCCGGCCCGGCCCGGCCCGCCCCGGCCGCGCGCGCGTCATCACCGGCAGTGCGCGGATGAATGTCGGGTCACAAGGTCAAAGGTCACATCTAGGTCAAAAGGTCCAAGGTCTCCCTTTCGGCAGGGTTCGGAGACAATGTTGCAGCATCGATATACAGAGCTTGAACCCCAAAAGGGGATTGTAAATTAACCTGGGAAGGATGGGCAGTTCCATTTGGATCAATCAGCGGTCGAGAAAAAGAGCCAATGAGCGATCGATAAAAGAACCATTGGACGGGTACTAGAATTTCGCTCACGTCTGCGCCTACATCCGGGTACTGGGATGCTTTCGCCTACGTCCGCGCCTACATCCGGGTTCTTGTACACCCGGGTAATGTTTTCTGGACATGGATGGGTTACCTTTGGCTCCATTCTAGGCCACTGATTGGCTAATACGGTGTTCAAAGCCAGTTTCATGCATTATGCTCATATAGAAAACACACAAGACAGGGTTTTTGGTGAGATCTCATTTTGTTTTTTATTCAGTAACAACAACAACGTGAGAATAACCACGTGAAAACTGAAGCCCAGAACAGGGGGCTTGTACATTGAAAGAACTGAAGGCCAGAACAGGGGGCTTGTAAACTTAAGCCCAGAACAGCGGGCTCGACTCTCTATACTACAATCCCTCATCAGGACCTTATTGACCGTATAAGTTCATTAATAGTATCTGTGTTCAAGAAAACTGATCGTAGATATATTAATGTCGGAAGCCATAAAGTATTCTTTAGCTCGACTACATACAAGAGATATCATTCATGGGATGTTTCTTTGTTTATAGAGTTGTTTGAATTTCTCATTAAAAATATCTATGTGAAATTTGGCAACACAATATATCAGCAGCATATAGGTATTCCAATGGGTACTAATTGTGCACCCCTGTTGGCTGACCTGTATCTGTTCTCTTATGAATATGACTATATGCAGGCGCTTTGAAAAACCGATCCATTCAAAGCCCGTTCCTTCTCATTCACCAAACGCTATATAGATGATCTCCTCGCTGTGGATAATCGCTATATAAATGACGTAGTGAAGGATATATATCCACCTTCACTGGATTTGAAGGAAACTACAGATAGCCCTACAGGCACATCTTATTTAGATCTCTATCTCTATAAAAATGAAGCGGGCATTCTCTCTCGTCGACTTTATGACAAAAGAGATGATTACAATTTCGACATCGTAAACTATCCCTTTTTGGATAGTAATATTCCAGTGGGACCTGCATATGGCGTATACATATCTCGCTTAGTAGCATTTGCTAGATCCTGTGTTAAATGTGATGATTTTAATCAACGTCACAAAACATTGTTGCAGAAACTTATAAAACAGCGCTATTCCACCAAGCGCCTCCACTCAAAGTTTCTCAAATTTGGCGATACATATCGCATGCTGATAGTGAAATACGAACGTAGCGTGCAAGATCTATGGCGCTACGTTTCGTAACTTGTGTCTAATTCCGCTTAACCCGGGGCTAGGGGCCGTATGAACCCATGTACTTCAAGAACCTCATGGTACTCAAATGAACAGTCACAATCAAAGCGTGACTGAGATACATCATTCTTTAGATGACGACTTTACAACGAATATAATGGATTAAGAATACTGATCAGCGATACGGATTTGATATTTTTGGAACATCATGATGTCTTGCCGGCATCATTGAAAACTGTTGACCGCTTCTCTCTTGCAGGAAACAAGCCTATGTTTTTGTATGCTATGATTGTCTTTTTGAATTTGGTGCTAATACTGTTATATGGAAAATGGAATAGGTCTTTCGATTATGGACGCGGATATTCTCTAATGGATGACGGCTGGATTATGAATGACGGATTAGACGCTTGTAATTGTGTACATTGAAAGAACATCTGTACGATGGTAGATAAGGGTCTTCCCCGGCATCGATGGTACAGGTAAAACAAGCAATATTGTCTGCACACGCTACTGGCCAGGCTTTGCAACGTTTGACTGTTCCAACACCGTGTCTCTGTGCCTTGATCCTTGAAGTCTGTTAAATCGGGATGGAGGGGTGGCAGGCCGTACGGGTCAAAGTATTCGCCCTGCTGTTCTGTCAAGTACACGGCCACCCAATGTTCACCGGGCCGATCCATCGGGTCCGTGTTGAGAACGTAAGCAGCAGGCTACATACGGCCTAATGGGAACACATCTCGGGCGAACACCCCTTGAAAGACCATACGTGTCCCTGGGTCATTCTTCAGCACGGTGGTTATCTGGTCTGTATCCATGTTAGGTGAAAAAGTCACACAGGACGTTGCGCGCCTTGTCCACTTGAATGATGTTGTCAAACTCGGCGTAGCAGATCACATTGACGGTGGTCCCGAGGGCTCGTGCAAAGTGGATTTCCAACCGTAAATTGCCTTGCTTGGCCAGGGCCAGCTGATGGTCGGTCTCTAAGGTGGGGGTCAGATCGAAACAGAACAACGTGTATCCGTTCGCGTAGTCCTCCCGACTGATCAAATTCCCTTCGTCCTGGTTGATTTGACCGGTGGCTGTAAACAGGCTCTGATAGGCTCGAATGAAATTCCTGCGCCCAAAGTTCGGTGTTAAGGCCGTGGCTGGGACCTGTTGTCCATCCACATGCAGGGCCACAAAATTGATGCCGAAATGTTTAAAGTCAAGCGGATTCTCTGGGTAGGCTCCGCTGAAACTGGTATTTTCCACACAGGCCAGTATCAATCGCTTGGGTAGTTCCCACAGGAACAGGTTTTCTTTGTTGGCGCTCATATTTCCAGCAGGCACAGAGAACACTTTTGTTTGTACACGTCGGATAGGGTACTGGGCTGGTTTTGTTTCCAAGGCTTTCATGTGTCCCAATTGAACGGCTGGATTCGGTTTCACTTTTCGGACATACAGGACTGCGTCTTGGATAACAATCTTATAGTCAGCTGCATGCCCATCTACGTTAGTGGCCATCAAGGCGAAGGTCGGAGGCGCCCGTATCAGTCGGATTTTGATGGGGATCTTGTTCAAGAGGTACCGGTCTTGCATGAACATGTCTGCGTGTAGTCGACCCATGAGATCCACCGAGGCACCGTTCGCAGTGAAAGCCTTCCGTTTGTTATATCCCACATTGTCCACCGTGTCCATGTGCTCGGGTGTGTCCTGGTAGAATAAAGCGGCTGTCAGCTGAGATTTTTTAGCCTCTCGGCCATACGACAACAGTGTCTCGATGTAGGCTCGATAGGGGTACGTGTTGGTCGAGTCACTGATGAGTTTGTCGCTGAGAAAAATATCCACCTGTTGAAACATCGAGTGCAGCCAGAGATTCGTCGGGCCCACCGTTGCAGCTTGGATGATTCTGGAGTCATCCCCATTGACCACCTTGGCTTTCACTTACAAGTATGTATGGGCTAAATCCACATAGGCCGTATCCGCATTTATGATGGTGAACTCGATGGGCCCTGTTTCGTTGATGCTGGAGAGCGGGAGATGCTCCACCCATAATCCTTGTTCGGCACTGGTTTGTGTGGGCGGCACGGTCCACAAATCAAATTCACTGTTGGTGGAGGGGCAGGACTCGGCGTGGATCAAGCACATGTTTAAGAAAAGATATCCTGGGTCTTCGATGTGCGTCGTCGCTGGGTCGGTCGTCGACTGGTGCGTGGTCTCGGTGGGGCAGCTCTTTTATTCCCTACGGTGCGTTGTGCTTTGGCCACCAAGACGCCTCCCGCTTCTTTGGCCCGCCGTTTCAAGGATTCTTTGGGTGCCGTACCCCCCAAGACATCATCGACCACTTGCAGTCCACTGCGTACCGCTTGTTTGCCGATTGCTTTCACCCCACGCGTCACCAAGGACAGGAACGTTTTGACGATGCTGCCGAGTATGTTCCCCAGTCCATGTCCTCGTTGCATGCGTGCACCGCTAAAGACCGGAAAGCCACCCCCGGTCTGTTGGGCATAATAGTCCATATAGCTGCGTGCATCGCACTCGTAAGGTACTTTCATTATGCAAAGTGGGGAGCACGTGCTTGTCGAAAATGAAGTGTCAGCACCACTTTTCCTCGTTCGAATGCCGCCGGTCGTCCCGTGTCATCTCTTATATCCACCGTGATCGTGTTGATGTCGGTTTGTCGTACGGGCAGGTAGAGCATGTGGGTGAAACTGTGGGTGACTTGATCTCCATACGTCTTTTTAATGGGGACCACCCGTAACAGAGGTGTGTTGATATCGCCCACGATGTGGTTGTCCACCACGTCCGAGTGGACGTAGAGTCCGTACATACCCGACTTCATATCCATCGGGATCTTGCCTTGGTGGGCGGTGGGACCAGCGAACGTCTGTAGATCGAAACCCAGCATTTGCTGTAGGATAGGACTCAGTACGACACTCGCATTGGCGGTGACGATAAGCTGTGCCTTGTCGTTGTGTGCGTTGTATCGAGGTCCACGTGATTCTTGAAGAGAAAGAATTTGATGGGTTTTGAAGTATTCGTGACCTCCCGTAGAGCTTTATAATGCAACAGTCTTGACAGCCCACCCATGAACTCCTTGGGGGTATCGTATTGGCCTTCGGGGAGGGTGAGTCGGGTTGTAAACTTTTTGGTCGTCAAGATGTTGATATTATTGTTCTAACCCGGGCTTTTGTGCGGGTAAGATGATAGCCTGGCTTGGTTAGGGCGACCGGGCAACTTTACATGCTCGCGAGTTCGCTGCTGGGTCTTACAGCAGTCTGAAAGAAGTTCATAGCCCTGTATCTTTTGCCTCAAGAAATTCCATCAAGAAAGTCGTCATCAAGTTGTTACGAAGTTGAAGATTTTATTCCAGACTTCTGACATCAAAGGTGGTACAGACGATGGCCAAATGACAAACGAAGACAGCCCCTAAACGTTAAATTTAGACCTAAAGTTTCTGATACATTTCATCGAGACGGAGTTCCAAAATTGTCTCCTCTAGGTAAATCGGGCTGTATATTTATACCATCGACTGATGTATTGTTTGGACATTTCAAATCATGAACATGCAATTTCGTAAACACAAAAGAAAACATTACGGGATTATCAAGTACAGTGACAGCATGTTAAATTATGAGAACTGGGAAACACAGATTTGTGAATTGAGTTAAAAACATCCCTCCACATTTTTAACGATGCAAATAGAACACTGAAGTGTCAAACAAATCAAAACATTTACCGGGGTATTACGACCCGCCATAGCTTTCATATGCAATGTTATAAACCCATACAGGCAGGCATCATATATGACATCAAGACTATGCAATATTTAATTGTAGAAAACTAATTATCATAAGATGCTGATATCTTACATATCTCCACTATTCTAAGTTGAATGATACCTTGTAAAGTACCATACAACTACAATAAGAATATACAAGAAAATACATGTCCAGAAAAAGATGAAAGGGCAAAGAAGCCACATGTGTTGTACCACTTAGCTGGTTGATCAGACCAGACAAAAGGGAAAACCAACACATCTCCCTCCTTTAGGAACAGACAGTGTGCATCCTGCCAGTCCAGTGACAAAAGAAGTAGAAACAACAAAAATGGAGCCATATATCAACAAATTACAATGGAGGATACAAAGATGGAAAAACGGTAGTGGAGCATGACGGCCGGACATTAGTCGCCGCCACCTCCTGTAACTCAACACACTCGGGTACATCAGTAGGTACTGGGCTAGTACACAAAGGATTACAACAGGTGAAAAAACGATGATACAAGCGCTTCCGGAAACAACAAAAATAGAAAAATACAACAAAGCCGGCACACAAAATAACATCAAAAGAAATATATGTCAAAATGTCCGAGAAAGAAACGTCATTCGTCAATGTGTCAATGTCATCTAATGGACGAAGGGGAACTGAACTTACCTTGGATAAGGCATGCCATGGTGTGACACGCAAGTGATTGACAATCCGTGTAACGTTAAGGAGGTGGGGAATAGATATTGTAGGGAGCTCAACGGTAGCGGTCAGGATGAATAATGGTGCGAAGTCGTAGCGACACGCTTCACCGTCCAATCTACACCAGAAAAAGTACAATTACCTGGACTGAGCAAAAATAAACCATATTCCAAAAAATGGGAAATGGTTCGCTGGCCAGCACAATGCTCAGAGATACGTTCACCAAAAGTTTGTAATACAAATTCACCAGTAGAAAGTTCAAACAGCTTGCTGGAAGTATCGTTAGATCTGATAAGACGAATCATACATGCAGGGTTTGAGCTGTTCGTTAAGAGACTCATGATACATGGAATGTGATTCTTCTGCAACTGGACATTACCATAACACACGCGAGGAGATTGTCCGGAACATCCGCTGGGCACAAAATACCAACCAGTCTTAGTATCGAGACCAATATGATCAACAGGAAAAACAACTTGCAAATAATGTTCAGGAGCCTGGATCGGCATGGCCCAAGACTGCAACCCATACTCGACATATGCACCGTCATCGATTAATGGCAGTGTGGCCACATAAGTAAGCGTATCTGCATTCCAGATCGGATGAACCAAGACGTGGCGATAGTACCAATGGTACGAGGATACAAGACGGACACCAACCGGAAGATAGTCTCGCAGCTTCTGGAGCTGGGTAGGTGGAAACAAATCTTCTGTCAAATGGCCTAATTCCAGGGAAGCGACGTGATGCTGACACTGGGAGTGAGCATCAGAAAACGACTGCAATGTTAGCTCAAGAGCATCAACCACGTGACTAAACTGTAACAACAACGTCAGGTGTTGCCTATCCACAGAAGCACGGTTGACCGCATCATCCAGGATGGTAAGATGCTTTGTAACGTTAGCAACAGTGCCAGAGAGACGATTCAGCTGATCACGGGAAAGTGAAATCTCCTGGAATGCCTTGTTAACATGAGTCGCCAGAGTGTTAGAATAATGAATAATGGCCTGAGTCGTTGACCTTGTTGAAGCGATTAGCTGACGTACGCGGGTGATATCTGCGGAAGTCGCCAATCCAAAAGCGAACCAAGCAGCATGGCCGACAATGTCCAGTAAACTTCGTTTACTCCGGTTGCGGGTGGAAAACGGAACAGTTGCAGTGAGTCTAGCAATTGTCGACCGCATGTGTCGTATACGGTAAAACCAACTAACAACATCATCATGTCTAAGTGGACCTTCATCAATGGAGGTATTAATAGCAGCTTCAAATTCAATAACTCTCTGAAGAAATGTTAAGGGAAGCTTAGGAGGCATTATAGTGACAACTACAGTCCATTCTGCCTTCACAAGGGAAACTGCATCACCTCCAACCACTAACACGCCATTAGCAATACGGGTAAGGCGTGCATCAGCATGTACGATGCAAAGAAAGGCAGCGAACAACACCAACATCTTGACACTACAGCGACTGGAAATGGAATGTGTAAGTGCGCCGTTTCTTGTCATATGATGTACCGGTGATTGGGGGGCGTGGCTTACGCTTACGTAAATAATATGGATGCGTGACGGGAGGGTCAACATCCATTTGGTTCAACTCGCCAGGGTCATCTAATATAGGTGGGGTTATGTCAAGAGCAGGATTGACGGGTTCATCAATCACTGGTTCCGCCTCAGAAGGCTATCAACTGTCATAGGAACGTCAGGATCATACTCAACATCACGTGACTCAGACAAAGATGGAGTGTCAATAACCTGTGGGACCGTGGCTGGTTGATCAGTCACTTCTGGGGGAGGGACCACTGGGACCCTGTCAGGCGCTTGCTCCGCCCGTACCAGGCTGCGCTGTGTACCTAGAGCCGGATTACGGATAGGTCGAGGGTTTACAATGTCCCATGCAACCTGAGAATCAACAACACGAAGCTTACTAACATTGTACACCTTCCTCTTACCAGATCTTAGATGCTGAATGTGAGCCACCGGACCATTAAGACGCACAATCTCATACTGAGGGTCACAGTGCGGTGTGAGCTTGATACGCTCATCAGCGTGCACAACTACAGAATCACCAACTTGGAACTGCCCAGCATTGGCTCTCTGGTTGATTTGCCGGCGGTGATATTCACGAGACCTGGCCGTAACTGCCTTTGCACGGTGCAAGACATTACCCAAGACAGTAAGGCGATCGTCTAAATCCTGAGACGCATCAACAGGAAGGGATAATGGAAGACGAGCCCTACGACCATAGGTCAAGAGAAAGGGTGTGTAACCAGTTGACATATGGACAGTATTCCGGTACGCCATTAGCGCTGCTGGCAACTCAAGCGCCCACCGGCGAGACTGATTATTAACAAGCTTCTGTATGATACCTTTCAAAGTTTGATTAAACCTTTCAGTTTTGCCATTGGTCTGAGGGTGATAGGGAGTGGTCCTACGATGGTCTACGCCTACAGCTTTGAATTTTGCACGAAGTGCATGTGCATTGAACTCCTTGCCAAGGTCAGTCACGACAACTTCAGGAATGCCATGTCGTGGACAATATTCATCAAAGAACTTTTCCTCCACATTCTCAGCAGTTTTGCGGGGGATGGGGTAGGCCTCAGCCCATGCAGTATAATGATCAACAATAACCATGATGTACGCATGCCCGGAAGCAGTACGAGGTAGCGGACCAATCAGGTCCAAGCCAACAATCTGACCTGGATACTGTGCAGTAGGCATTCCAGTATACGACGGTCGAGTTCGTACCCGCTTGTTAACCTGACACCTAGCACAATTGTCAATAAACCGTGTGATATCTTTTCGCATGCCCTGCCATACAAAACTACCCCTAA
Source organism: Hanleya hanleyi (assembly GCA_036873755.1). Lineage (NCBI taxonomy): Eukaryota > Metazoa > Mollusca > Polyplacophora > Lepidopleurida > Hanleyidae > Hanleya > Hanleya hanleyi. The sequence continues at coordinate 20,036 of JAVTVY010010360.1, read as the reverse complement.
CCATACTAAGAGTTTTCTGGGCCCCCTGGTGGCCTGCTTGCTCATGCTCAAGTCGCATAACACGTTCTCGGAAAATAGATGGTAAAAGTACTCTAGGATAGTCTGCTTCCAATGCTGAACGGCATGTAAGAGAATACAGTATGCCTTGATGAACAGCATAATCTTCAGGTACATCACGAAGGATATCAGCATATTCAATCTTCTGCTGATGGCGTAAATCATTCAGATCGATACCATGTGCTGTCAGTGGGACATGGGAGAGTACACCATCATCGTCAGCTGGAATGACATAATCTCCCGTATCAAAGGTCGCAACCTCCGATGGTCGACCAAGGCGTGAGAGCATGTCGGCCCGGACATTCTTAGCACCTTGAATGTACTCTATCTTACACCCATATTCAGCGATGAGTACAGCCCATCGCTGAACTTTGGTGTTTTTGACCTCACTAACAAAAAGGCTCTTCAGGGGTTTATGGTCTGTATACACCACAAAGTCTGCACCACATAAATACGGTCGCAGCTTGCGCAAAGCGTAGACCAAGGCGTAGGCATCTTTCTCAGTAACAGGCCATTTCAATTGGCTGCCCTTAAGGGTAGAAGACACATAGTGGATGACCCTCTCAACCCCATCATCACTTACCTGAACCAAGATGGCACCAACTGCGTAACTTGAAGCATCGGTATACAATTTGTATGGTTTCTGAAGGTCAGGGTAGGCCATTACCACATCAGAACACAGGATGGTCTTGAGTTTGTCAAAGGCTGTCTGATGGTCAGCACTCCAAGAAAAACGTGCATGTTTACGAGTTAATGCTAACAAAGGTTCAACAATAGTGGCATACCCTGGTATACATGAACGATAGTATCCTGTCATACCTAACAAAGACCTGACCTCTCCCACACAGGTGGGGGGTGACATGTTACGTATAGCCTCAACCTTTTGAGCTTGTGGCGAAATACCCTTGGCAGAAACATGGTAGTCCAGAAGGTCCACAGAGCTAGCTGCAAATACACACTTTTTGAATTTTAACTGTAGGTTATTCTCCAACAAACGTTCAAAAACAAGTTTCAAGTGATGGGCATGCTCTTTTGGGTTTCTTGAGTATATGACGATATCGTCTACATAGCAAAAAACAAATTTGCCTACATAATCTCTAAAGATGTCATTCATTGCCCTCTGGAAGATTGACCCCGAATTACAAAAGCCAAAGGGCATGACCCGCCATTCAAATAAGCCCTCCGAGGAAACAAATGCTGTCTTCTCTATATCTTGTACTGCCATAGGTATTTGCCAATACCCGCTCTTAAGGTCAAGGGTCGTAAAAATTGAACTACCCTTTAAAGAATCAAAGATATCAGATATCAAAGGTAAAGGATAACTGTCTTTACGTACAATAGAGTTCAACTTACGAAAGTCAATACAGAAACGAGTCGAACCATCTTTCTTTGGAACCAAGGTGATAGGTGACGCCCATGGTGAGGTCGAAGGTTGAATGGCCCCAGCCTCTAGCATCTCCCTGACTTGTTCTTGTACAATATGGCGTTTCTTAAATGGTAGTCTATATGCCCGTTGTTTCACTGGAGGATGATCGCCCGTAGGTATGGTACACTTCACTAGAGGGTGTCTTCCTGCTCCTGGTTTCTTAGCAGTGTCGAAAAGGTCATGGTACTGATTCAAGACATTGTCCACCTCTGGGTGACCGGTTGATTCCCTCACTGTAGAAGACCCGACGCCTTTGTTCAGTTTTACTGTTTCCAGGAAATAGGTCCTATCGAACCACCGTAGTTTTGCTGTACGATAGTCTATACACGCATGCCCTAGTCCCAATGCATCTGACCCCAAGACACATTGATGAATCATATCTGGAACCACAACAACTGGAATTGGACAGGCTCTCTCAAATTTCACCTCTGTTTGACCCAGAACTTTCAGTGGAGTGTCATTAATAGCGAATATGACCCCTGTCTTCTTTAGAGGGCCACGCAACGCTAATTTTTGCCAAACATCTTGCCTCAGTAAAGTTGTACATGCTCCAGTGTCTATGAGTGACGTCACAGTTAATCCTTGTAATTTTAAGAGGGCTGAGAACCTGACTGTGACATCTGTGGTCACAGCCCCAGTCCGTTTCCCGACTGTTGTTGATCTCTATCACCATAGTATCTCACAATGCGGTTAGTGGTGTCATGATTCACCGGACGTTGCACTTGTCTTCTCTGTACATGCACAACACGAGGCCTGTCTGGAATGTGAACCTCACATTCTGATCTACGATGACCCAGTTGACCACATCTCCAACACACTGGCCGGTTATCACAAGTAGGACATGAACGCGAATTTGACTGGAAGCTTACAGGTCGACAGTTTCTTTGATACCTTTGTGATTGTCTATTTGGAGGAGCGTCTGATCGGCCCTGCTGACGCGTCTGTGGCCGCGGTTCCTGTCGCTGGGGGGTCCTCTGCTGTTGCTGAGAAACGACATTTCTGAGCCGTCGTATCTCAGCCACAATCTCGCGATTAAGCTGGCTATCTTCTGTCCTGTCACCAACCACCGCCTGCTGAGGGTTGCGCGCAGCACCGATCTCCATTGGAACTGGTTCCGTGTGAATGTCCATGGTGGTCAATAACTCAGCACTGGCCGATTGTTCATTCACATACTCCATGGCTTCTTGGACATTTACAGCATGTCTATTCATCACAATTTTTCTGGCCAAATTCTTGTCTGCAAGGCCACGAATATAGGCTCGCAAAACAATGCGTTTGGAATCATCAGTGACGTTAGTATATGCACGTTGAGAAAGTTCATGAAAACGCCGGTTAAAAGCAATGTGAGTTTCTTCAGATTTTTGTGTTATATTGTCCAACTCACCTTTTAACCTTTCGTCCTCATGTGCCGACACGAACTGCGTGGTCACGTGCGTACGAATCTCCGCCCACGTCGTAGTCTCCCTGTTTTTACTTGCCAGGAAATGTTCAATCTCGCGATGTAGGGGTCCCACAGACGTCCAAGCAGCGTTCTGCGCTGCGGCGCCTGTAACTCCATCTAATGCTGTGATGGCTAGTGTCACATCATGTGCCCACTCGCGCACTTCTTTCAGAGACACACCGTCACACTTCTGAATAGCCGAAATATGGTCCTTTACACGCTCTCGTTCCAAATGTTGATTTTCCTTCACATTCAAATCCCTCCGGACTGATTCTACAAGGCCTGTCACTCCCTCGGCGATGGCCTTTAACTCCTGGAGTTTTACTGGACTCTCCATTGTCCCCGGTTAAGTAGGCAGCTGTCGTCGAATGCCAGATGGCGTTTCTCTGTTGTCTTCGTCTTGGCTATGGTAGAATTCCTCAGTTGTCCCGTCGAAGGTGCCAATGTAAACTTTTTGGTCGTCAAGATGTTGATATTATTGTTCTAACCCGGGCTTTTGTGCCGGTAAGATGATAGCCTGGCTTGGTTAGGGCGACCGGGCAACTTTACATGTACCCAGAACTAGCTCGCGAGTTCGCTGCTGGGTCTTACAGCAGTCTGAAAGAAGTTCATAGCCCTGTATCTTTTGCCTCAAGAAATTCCATCAAGAAAGTCGTCATCAAGTTGTTACGAAGTTGAAGATTTTATTCCAGACTTCTGACATCAAAGGTGGTACAGACGATGGCCAAATGACAAACGAAGACAGCCCCTAAACGTTAAATTTAGACCTAAAGTTTCTGATACATTTCATCGAGACGGAGTTCCAAAATTGTCTCCTCTAGGTAAATCGGGCTGTATATTTATACCATCGACTGACCGATACAAACAACATATTTTTCAGTATTGTTTGGACATTTCAAATCATGAACATGCAATTTCGTAAACACAAAAGAAAACATTACGGGATTATCAAGTACAGTGACAGCATGTTAAATTATGAGAACTGGGAAACACAGATTTGTGAATTGGGTTAAAAACATCCCTCCACATTTTTAACGATGCAAATAGAACACTGAAGTGTCAAACAAATCAAAACATTTACGGGGGTATTACGACCCGCCATAGCTTTCATATGCAATGTTATAAACCCATACAGGCAGGCATCATATATGACATCAAGACTATGCAATATTTAATTGTAGAAAACTAATTGTCATAAGATGCTGATATCTTACAGGGTGTTTTTGCGTTCGTAGGTCACCCCGTACCACACTTCATTGGCTGGCACGTTGTACCACGAGTAAGGGTATTGGATATCCACGAGGCCACATTCCCAGCGCCCAGGTAAATGCAACGGTTGCGGTAACTGGGTCACGCACTTGACCACGGTGTTGTCAGGAAACACATCCAGCGAACTGTTACTGGGTAGGGTGAGGTAAAACATGGCGACTGAGCTGTCCTGCTGCTGCTGTTGGTTTCAATAGGTGTTCCAGGCCTTGGGCGGTTGTGTCCGGCGTCGTGTTCGTCGCGGTGACTTGCTACGTGTCACGGCTCTGGAGATGTGGGGTGTCCTGATCAAGGGTGTTTTTTTAAAGGTCTGAAAAGAAGGTGCCCGTTGTGGTGGTGGTGTTTTGGGGGGTGACTCCGGTTGCCATTCGGATTCCCAAGAAGTTCGCTGCAAAAAGGCCCAGCGGGGGGGGGGGGGGTCCCCGCCAATTCCTGTGGTACATGCATGTCTTTCAAGCCTTGAGCGAAGACTTCCCATCCTCGAGGATCCGTGTGCGACCTGCGTTTACGCATCAGGTCATTCACTAAATCCGTCATGTGGGTGCCGGGGACCACCTGATTCTGTACCAGTAGTTCGCCTTTATCATTCCAAGTCATGTTAGGATTCTGTTTCATCCGTTGTAATACCAGGCCAGCTTGTTTCTTGAACGATGCAGTTACACTCTTCAGCACTTCGTCTTCCACCCACTGTGGGGCTGTGGGTGCTACACCTGGTAATGGCGGCTGTTGGAGCGGTGCTGAGGTCGGCGGTGTGTCACGTGGTGGTGGTGGTGGTGGTGGGGTAGAGAAGGTTTTGTATTGGTCCATGAACGTCACGTACCGTTGAAGCGTCTCATTGTACCGTTGTACTTTCTCACTGTCGCTTAACCCCGGTCTCTGTAAGATCTGTTGCATCTCTCCATCGAGGGTGTTTATGGTCTTCACCGTAGGTGGGACAGGGTAGGGCGATTGGAGGTTTTGAATGAATCGTGGTTCGACGAGGACCATTTTTTTCGTGTGGTTCATTGTCGGCCGAAGAGTCCACCCAATACTGGACCCAACACTGAAGCGCCCAACGGTGCTAAGATGGCCCCGAGAAAGCCGCCTTTCTGTAAGTGAAGGGATGCTGCCATCGAGGGTCCATGGTTCGAGGTGTATCCGCTGTCGTGGTAACCCGCTCTTGTAAATTTCGTACGAGTGAACTGGAGTGGTGGTGGTGGGTACAACGTCGGTCGTCGTTGTCTGTTCACTGCGAGTGATGATGGTGGTGGGTACAACGTCGGTCGTCATTGTCTGTTCACTGTGAGGGATGAAATCGGGTGGGTCTTCAGACGTACTTGGTGTAGGTGTGGAGCTTGGTGTGGAGCTCGATGTGGCTTGTACACGGGGTGTGGTGGTGACTGGGCTCGATACGGGGTTGACTGGTGCTATCTGTAGACTGGTTTCACTGATGGCTGGTGTTCTCAGTAGCGTGCTGACATAGGCTACGTCGTAAAACACACCTCCGTACAACACACTCAGCAGGGTTAGCACTATCACCACAAAGCCCACTTGCGCTTTGCGCGTTTTGGGAGAAGCTGTGTTCAGAGGCAGCTGCTGTTTGTCCATAGCACCGTGGTCGAACGTGGAATGAAGGATGACGGTAGTGGTGTCTGGCTTTATAGTCGTTTCACATGGTTGGCAGCGACCCAGGAATTGGAGGAACTGGGCCAACCTTGCCATTTCACGAAATGAAACAGTTTGCCACGCCAACGTTCCGTTTTCAAAATCTGCTTCACCGTGTAGTAATCTTGCTGTGTTTTTACGACAGGCTGTAATTCCGTCTCGTAAAACGTCCCTAGCAACGGTTCCCCTTGAAGATCTTCCAGTTCATAGACTCGCTGCTGTCGGGGTAGGTGCCGTTTAATCAGGAAGTGCTCATCGCTCCATTTGGGCAAGTAACTTTTCTCAAATTGACCTTTGACTTTACTGATCCGTACAGGGTCCCCGACCTTGTACACCGCCTTCGTCGTTCGCTGCGATTGGCTGGGGTACAAGACACGCCGGACTTGGGCTTCATTGCGTTTGGTCACGGTAATGGGGGCTCTCTCTATACTCCGATGATAGGCTCGATTGTAACCACTGACAAGTTTTGGGAGAACATCGATGTACCGCCTTGTATTCTTATAGGTGAAATATTTATACATGCGGCCTTAGAATGTCCTGTTGAACCTTTCCACCACGGAAGCCTTGGTCTCGTTGTACGTATGGAAGAAAAACACCTTCTGGGCTTTCAGAAACTGTTGGAACGGTCTGTTGAGGAATTCCGTGCCTTCGTCGGTTTGCAAATACAAAGGTTTGCGCCCGGTCTTGAAGATGTCTTTGAACGCCGCTACGAGATTCGCCCCCGTTTTCGTCCGGATGGGTACCACCCACGCATACTTGGATAGGATATCGATGCACGTCAAGATATACCGATTCCCATCGTTGTGTTTGGCAAAGGCGCTCATATCGACCAAATCCGCTTGCCACTGGGCATCTATTCCTCCCACGATGACCCGGTTCCGTAGAAAATGGCGACGGACAGATCGATATAAGGTATAGGTGTCTTGTTTTCTTAACCAATCTCGGAGTTGGGCACGTTGTATCCCCTGGGGTTTGGCCGCTCGATAGAGAGCCGACAACGCACTATAGGCCGCCGGACTGTCGGGACTGTAGTATAAGTTACCCAACACCTTCTCCCAGCGCTTCATGGTGACAAATGATGATGGACCCTGGCTCTATCGTTTATTTATAACGGGTATATCTTGGGCCGGAGTTTCTGATTTTCTTCGTTGGCTTCCACAGTGTCCATGGTAAATGACCAGTCAAACTCGTCTGATGACCGCTTGATAAGCACTTGATCCACATCTACCACGGCATCTTCCAATGCAGACCATAGATCAGGGTGAAGGGTAAAATGCACTGTACCCCCATCTAGCCGAGCCAATTGAACAAAGAAAGGGCCGCGTCAGATGTACACATCGTGACACAAGTGGATGAGGTCGCCGTCCAGTTCACCAGACAACACCCGTTTGAATTTGGTCCAGCCCTCCCGGGACAGACGAATGTGGGCCGGGCACGGTTGTGTAGGGTCCGCATCAGAGATGTCTCCCACCTCCTCCATGATATCGACCTTATCCGCATACACGTGCAGGAAAACCTCGGGGGTCAAGCTGAGATACGCCAGTATTATATGCTCCGTCATGGTCAGGACGTGAATGGTACCAGATTTGACTGTCTCTCGTATTTATAGGGAGAACCCCGTGAGATCAAAGGATTGGGTGGTCATGTCACTGGGCTGACTGAGTCTAGCCGGGTAATCAATGGCATCGTCGTCTGGTTCATGGTTAGACAGTTGTTCATTGGGTTCTGCCGCTGCTTCTCTCAGGGCACGAGCCCACTCCAACTCGTCTGATGACCGCTCGTCCGGTGTAAACAGCTGGTCCACGATAGGCACCACTTTCTCGAAGGCTGTCCACAGATCGGGGTCTAGGGTGAAGCCTCGCGTAGGGTCTTGGTAGCGGCCCAGGCGTGGGAAGAATGGTCCACGGTGTACGTAGATGACATTTTCTATGTGGATGAGGTGTCCGTCGAGCTCGCCGCTCAACATCCGTTTAAATTTGGTCCAGCCGTCACCGTGTAGCGTAACCGTATTCGATACGGTCTCAGCGCGCGACCAGCAAACATCTCCACGGTGTTCGACGAGGGTGACTTTATCTTCATAGACGTGTAACCCCACCCGGGGTGTAAGGGGAAGGATGGCTCGTAGGACTGGTGATATGCTTGACGAACGGTGAATGACACACACTCTGTCTGACCCTCGTATTTATGGTGAGGTCCCACTGTCAATGCCACAGCGCCAGGGTCAATAGGACACAGGCCATGACTAGGCCAACCAGCCGTCGCTGGTTCCGGCATGAGCGCTCGTGGTCCATAGCCCGAGCATCAAGGAAGGCTGTCATAGTCCAGTAGTGGTGAGTGATGGTACACCTCTCCATCGAGTGCACTCTGTCGAGGACCGCTTCTGTGAACTCGTTCAGGATCTGGCGTCGCCCCTCGTTGTCGTCGCCATCTGCAAACATGGACCAGACCACTGCTCGGTAACCCGTGAGTGAATTAACCACGGTGGCATGCTGTAAAATGCGATTCGCATAGGGCTGGATCTCCGTCATGGCTCTGCAACCGTAGAAATGAAGGTGTGGGATGTAGAAATGAAGGTGTGGGATCCAGAAAGACGTGTTTTATAGACCATGTCACACATGCGCGCCTAGATGTAGCTCTACGGGTGTAGTTCGTGATACGTACTATTCTGATTGGTTATGTGGCTCCTATAGAGATAGTACCTTATCGACAATGGGGACTACTTGTTCCAAAGCCGTCCATAGATCGGGGTCCAGGGTAAAACCACCGCCGTTCAGACAGAGGAGTCGAGCGAAAAATGGACCGCCGAAAATGTAGACGTCGGCACACAGGTGAATGCTATCACCGTGCAGGTCACCCAACAACACCCGTTTCAAGGTAGTCCATCCTTCCGGTGACAAAGAGACGTGCGCTTTGGGTTCAGGCGTACACCAACACCTAAGTCCGCTATCGATGAGGTCCACTCGTTTGGGGTACAACAATAGGGTGCAGCCAGGTGTAAGCCTCCGGGTAGCCACAGTCCCTTCTTTCACCTCGGGGTGTAGTAAGTCATCCACCTCGGGGAGTACATCTTTCAGTGCCATCCATAAGGGTGGACAGAGTGTGATATAGGTACCTCCACTCTGTTCCAACCGGGGAAAAAGGGAATCCTCTCCAGCAGTGCGTATGTTCACGCCGACTTCCACGTGCATGAAATCCCTTTCGGGGTCTTTTCCCTGTAACAATCGTGTCAATAGAGTCCAGCCTGATAGCGATAACAAAATCTTCACCTTCTGCGGTGCGTCTTGGACCAGCTCCAGGTGATCGTCATTGACGATGAGGTAGACGTCGGACGTCAGTTGGAATAACGCAAGCTCTGTTCCGCTCGCTACCATGGTGGGGAATGAAAAGCGAACGGTTAGCGAGGTGGCTTTATAGTGTACCTGTTGGGTAGGGTTTTATACACCGTGTGAGTCATGGGCACTTGTTATACTCGCTTGCGCCATAAGGTCAATAAGGTTAGAAATGCGCTTTTTTCTACTACGCCCTGTGACGGCCCTTCGTGAATGGGCGTAACCTGTGAACATCATAGGAATGCATGTACTAACCTGTCTGTGGGGGTTTTCCACAATGTCGTTCACCTTCGTGTCTTTTCGGGTACGTCCGTGTCTTTTCGGTAAAGTCCGTGTCTTTTCGGTAAAGTCCGTGTCTTTTCGGTAACGTCCTTGTCTTTTCGGTAACGTCCGTATCTTTTCGGGTATATATGAGGGTCTTGAGGGGGGGGCGACTGTATGTGACGTGTTGTATGTGTTTTTCTCGGCGACGTCCGTGTCTATCATCCGGGCACATCACGTCTGCGCCTGCATTGGGGTATGTATGAGGGTCTTCATGCGCGCGCGCGCTGCGGATTCACCCACACACTTCCGGATAACCCGCGCGCGCGCGCGCTGCGACCGGGGCGGGACGGGCCGGGCCGGGAAAACCCCCGGAGGTTGAACATCCGGACGTCTAAGAGAACATTGGAACTCTTCTGGGTTTGGAGGTGAAACCCGGAAGTGACGTCACAACTCACGTGACCTGCGCAGCAGAATGGAAACGACACCCTAGTCTAGCCCCCTCACATAGGCTTCACATGGATACCTCACTCGATCCCATCGGCCCACTAGTGGCCCACCTAGACCCCAAAGCGTCTATTTCGATACCCTTTGTCCACTATGCATGCGCAGAGTGACGATATTTCAACCCCGCACTCACCCCATCAGATGTCCCCTCACATAGGCTTCACATTGATACCTCACTCGATCCAATCGGCCCACTAGTGGCTCCCCTAGATCCCAAAACGTCTATTTCCATACACTTTGTCTATTGCGCATGCGCAGAATGACGATATTCCTACCCCACATCCATCCCATCGGTTGCCCCCTCACATAGGCTTCACATTGATACCTCACTCGACCCCATCGGGCCATTAGTGGCCCACCTAGATCCCAAAACGTCCACCTCGTATGGACCTATACACCCATAGCCATGCAGTATAGGCCTATGGGCCTACCCAGGCCTCGGTGACTTTTTCCAAAAATTTCACCGTTTCGCTCCGGGACCCTTCCCATCGTGTTCTAAATGACGAGACGTGAAAAACAAATCCAAGCAACCCATATCACAATGAACGTGTGTGAATTTCCCAGGTTGGACCTATACCCCCCATGGCCAGCCTATGGGCCTATATACAGACCTCGGTGACTTTTCCCAAAAATTTCACCGATTCGCTCCGGGACCCTTCCCATTGTCATTTTCTTGGCGAGACGAGAAAAACGCGACCCCACAAGCCATAGTAAAGCCCAGGAAAAAAATGACCATCCCCATACCCCATACAGGCATTTTCCCTTATATTGTATAATACAGACCCCTATTGTAGGGGTAAATTCCGTGTTCGGCGTTTTATAGTTTCGGGAAAAAATCCTAATTTTACATTCACCCACCCCATTGACTTGATAGGCAGGCCCCGATAAGCCCGGGGACCGATATTAGCCCTTTTGGCTAGGGTTGATAGGGGTTTTCCCCTAGTTTAGGGGTAAAGTCCGTGTTCCGCTTTTTATATTTTCGGGGACAAATCCTAATTTTACATGCACCCACCCCATTGACTTGATAGGCAGGCCCCGATAAGCCCGGAGACCGATATTAGCCCTTTTGGCTAGAGTTGATAGGGGTTTTCCCCTAGTTTAGGGGTAAAGTCCGTGTTCCGCTTTTTATAGTTTCGGGAAAAAATCCTAATTTTACATGCACCCACCCATGACTGAATGGCCCTAGAGGAGCGCTTCACTTTGACACCTCACTCGACCCATTCGGTCCACTAGGGACCCACCCCTGTCACAAAACGTCTATTCCCATACTCTTTTTAGGCATTCCCCGTATACATTAACATTGGAAGTCACTTGGTTGACATGGGACTACGTTCTGTCCGCGGAGGAATACAAAGGTTACAAGTTGCCGGAACTACTTTTGACCTCCACGTGACCTTGAGCTGGTGGCGCCCCCTGGCGCCCCAGAGGTGAAAGGCGATGGGGCGTCCCCTATACCTTTAACCTGGAAAAAATGGGACCAAGAGTTACCTCCCTGGAAAACGCATGCCTTCGTGCGCTCTCCCTACTACTCACGTAGCCACCTGGCGTCAGTTCGGGCTGGCGAACCCCATTATCACACTGTAGGTGGAAGCGCCAAAACCATTCTGACCTCGAACACTTCTCCCAAGTCATCTTACTGGTTTTTGGTGATGGTTCTTATGACGGTAATAAAAGTAATATGCCTATCTGTCCTGTTTCCGCACATTCATTTTTCACTTTGTTCCTATGCTTGTAGGCCGTAATGGTGTAACCTGGAGCATGGAAAGTTTAATCCCAAAATTTACTTGGATGGAATGAAACTTAAAAAAAGAAGATTTCTCAGCTTTTTGAAGCCAACATAGAGTGATGGCCCATCACCCTTCAATGGTGATCAGACCTGGTCATCACCTTTAAAATGTGATGAGTTAGAGCCATCACCTTTACATGGGGACAGCCATCACCTTTTTACGGTGATGATTTTGACTCATCATCATTAAAAGGTTGGCTCTAAATATTCACCTTTTCGGGGTGATGGTTTTCACCTTTTTTCTGGCTGTGAATTATATTCTCTAAAATGCCTGAAATGAATCTTCCAAATCAAAGTTAGATATACCGTAACCTTTTCATGGTTAGAATAAGTTCACAGTCCCGTAGCCTCTACGATCTAATTGAAACCAGGCCTAAAAAGAACGCTCCCCATCTAACATGTCGCGACAGGTAAGATGGGGAGCGGTTTTTGTAGATCTGGTTTTCATCACATTGATGTATCAGGGAGTGTCAATATATTTACCAACTCTAATTTGTTGCAGTTGTGTTTGTTAGATTTCTATCTGTCTATTGAATCTAACACGCACGACTTTTTTTGGCGGAAATGAATTCCCCGCTGCAGTGCTTGTATAATTCTTGCTACATCAAACTCGCGACCCTGTGGATCGATATGTGAATTGAAATTGAGCCGGTTTTGGTATATCAGCGATAATATCTGTACGAAGGTTACCGTATATCACGGACAAGCTGACATCCAAGGGCAACCTTCAAACGGGAGCCATATGTCATGAATAATTTGATATAATGGGAGTCAAAACTGTTCGGCGGTTGATTCAAGGGTTGTTTATTTATAGTAGAATTTGTTTTCAATGCCTATATTAAATATGACATCTTCAACCAAAACGAGTTCAATGTTTCCAACATCACCATATCTGTTGTGACATTATTTCGAAATATACGAATTTGGTTGGTGTCATCTTTTACATATATTGAAACATACCTAATTAACGGTAAAGGCTTATGAAAAAGTTTTTAAAAAGTACTAATAACTCAAATGTTTAGACACGATTTTCCGGTGAGAATTTACACTGTATACAATAATATTGTATTTTATCTGCGTGAAAAACAATTGAAAAAATAATTATTGGCCATTTTAACGCAAGAGAAATTCTTGAGAGGTCGTTGTGTGCGACAATTTTTACTGCGCGGGCACGGAGGCTTTATGAGAGTGATCGGGTCATAGATAAACAAATGCACGTATACCCTATCAAGGCTTCAGAACACCAAAAGGAAATAGTCGCGATCCGTTAAACCCTACACGTCATCCCAACTAAAGACAACAAATTTCTTGATTTTTTCCGCCTTGGCTGCAACGAATAATCAAAGGCCGGTGGTACTGTTGGCAAGTATGGCATTTGTTCTATTCAACTGCGAATTGTCTTTCAATTCACTGCTCGTTAGGCTTCTCCAGGGGGACTATTTGCGAAGCCTGAGCATTGCTTTCATTTGGCAGAGAAAAAGGCAAATTTGTCACTTCATTTGTGCACGCGCGCATAGCTTAAAATTTTGATGGCCGACACCTGTCAAGAAATTTATCAGCTTGTTGCGCTTGAAATAATCTAACCCCTGCCGAAAGATGAACGTCTAGATTTGATTAGGGAATCAGCCAGGTACAGTTTTGTTAATACTGCAGAATGTGTAAATCTAATTGGTGGTCTGATGCCTCAGGGTAAACGGCAATGAAAACATGCAGTAGTTCTCCTAACTACTGTGGACAGTCGTTGCAACTTTACTAGCGAAAGATGTCAAGGCGACGAACCTGAGCTTTGTGATGTAGTCGACTTGGCTAGAGAAGATGAACATGTTCAAGACTGACTGCGAGATTCCACTTCCCGAGTTTTATGAGTGCCAAAGCGATTCAATAAGGTCTGACATGGAGAATAATTTGTTCTTTCTCTCTCAAAAATCATTTCATATGTATATATGCTTTATATATGTTTAGTGACGGGATATACGCCATACCAAATATCATTTCTTCATTATAAAGCCAGTTGCGCACATTGCAACACCGAGAGAGAAGGCTGGTCATCGCAGGGACAATCCACGGGTGTAATACCTATGGGCCATCATTATAGCTCAGTCAGTAGAGCATCGGCGCGTTTAGCCGGGGTCGTGGGTTCGAATCCCGCTGACGACCCATTTATTCTTTTTCTCTCAAAAATCATTTCATATGTATATATGCTCAGTAGCGGGCTACACGCCATACCAAATACCATGACTTCATGGAGAATAATTGTAAGTCTGTTTGGACCAATGATATCTGTGTTCAAAAAAGCTGACCAAAGTAACTATATTTTCTTTAATTATACAGCATAACTATATTTGCGATCTCAATGGATAATTGTCGATCTATTGTATTCTATGTTAAGGTGTTAACCGTTATCAGAGAAACCTGGAGTACATGTTGGGATTTGGCATAGGACCATTCGTCAAGTACCTTTGGCTTCTGGTGATACCGGTCATATGTGTGGTAGGTAATTTTTATATACACCACGTCTATCGTACTAATTGTCTAGAGTAGCTCTCGATCGTTATAAAAAAAGTACGGATATCTCCATAGTGTAGTGAGTAGTATAGTCCCGTGAAAAAAGGTCACATTCACCTCTTTGCACTAAAACTTGAGGAGTTGGCGCTGGAGATTGGAAAGTGACCTCTGCCAGAGTTTGACCGCCATCTTGAATTTGGTAAAAAAACTTTACCAATTTGGCAGCGGCTTATTCTCTTGAACTCTGATACAAGGTCACGTGACCTTTGTCTTCCTCCGCGGTGAAGCGGTCCAAATGGATTGTGGGAGGTGTAAAAGTGAAGCTTTTGTGGGGTAGAGTCAGAATGGCGTGTGTTTTTTATTGCAAGTCGCGTATGCGCAGTTGGGTGTAGAAAGTAAAGTGGCCATTTTGGGGAAGTGGAGGAAGGTATTTGGTGTAGAGATGGACCACTATTGCTTCGAATGCGTCGTGTGAGGTGTCATTTTGTAGCTCTTGGGGTGTACACCCCGATTTGAATGATGTCCACTGCATCTGTGATGTCATCGGTGACGTCATCAGTACGAGTAGTAGCCAAAGTGGGCGTTTTGTGGCGGTGAAGGAAGATATTTGGTGTAGAAATGGGCCATCCCTAGCCCGAATGCGTGGTGTGAAGTGGCATCTTGTAGCAACGCCCGCCAACGCGAAGCTCAACGCTTCAACGCCCTGGTGAATTAGCCCAAAAGCTCTGATTTTCATGAAATTGCCACCAATACATCGAAATGCAGTGACGCCCGTCGTTACGCCTTAACACCCTAGCATAACACCTT
The DNA here is from genome assembly GCA_036873755.1 of Hanleya hanleyi. NCBI lineage: Eukaryota > Metazoa > Mollusca > Polyplacophora > Lepidopleurida > Hanleyidae > Hanleya > Hanleya hanleyi. The sequence goes on along the minus strand of JAVTVY010010360.1, from coordinate 5,007 downwards.
GACGCGATGATATAGACCGGAGAGAGAACAACAACAACAACAACAAAGATGAGAGAACAACAACAACAACAAGTTTTTTCATATAGTTTATTCTCCCCCAATGTTACATCATACCCACGCTGGGGGAGCCGCGTTGGGTATGTTTACAATACAAGTAGCCTCTTGTCCACTCAAAGGTCGCCATTTGGCATTGCATCTGCCATACTCGTTCTTGCCCGTTAGATGTATTCTCAGCTGCTCTTGTCCAATCAGAAGTCGCCATTTCAGAAAGTTTTATCTTCGCCCATGTTCGCTCTGAACCGTTTGTTCTAATCGACATCGGGCAGGCCAGGATTCCGTTGAGGCAACATATCCTCAGATACTTGTTTGCGCATTCTGAGTATCTATCAGTGCATGGCTGAATACATTCAGGGGGCTCCGGACCTCGGAGCTCCGGAGCTCTTGGAGCTCGGAGAGGCTTACACAACATCTTTGAAGTAAGACATGGACGCACTAACGACGGTGAGTGAGTGAGTGAGTGAGTGAATGAGTCTCTCGGTTCCGGTCACGTGACAGAAAACATGGAAAAAAATCCGGATGTAAGATGAGGACCCGGATGTAAGATCAGGACCCGGATGTAAAACCACAGTACCCAGGAAAGTGACCTCTGACCCTGCGTTACTCGGAAGTGACGTCATCGTACGCAGGCACACACACACACACACACACACACACACACACCCGGTGCACCCTGTACCCTATAGCCCGTGGGGCATAGGGTACACCAGGGTGTGGGTGCACCGGGTATGTGTGTCCGGGTCCTCATCTTACATCCGCGATTTTCCATGTTTACTGTCACGTGACCGGAACCGGAAGACTCACTCACTCACTCACTCACTCACTCACTCACTCACTCACTCACTCACTCACTCACTCACTCACACACACACACACTCACTCACTCACTCACTCACTCACTCACTCACTCACTCACCGTCGTTAGTGCGTTAAGACGGGCGTTGGGGACGCTTCAGAGATGTTGTGTAAGCCTCTTCGAGCTCAAAGAGCTCCGGAGCTCCGAGCTCCTGAGTATATGTTGCCTCAACGGAATCCTGGCCTGCCCGATGTCGATTAGAACAAACGGTTCAGAGCGAACATGGCGGAAGATAAAACTTTCTGAAATGGCGACTTCTGATTAGACAAGAGCAGCTGAGAATACATCTAATGGGCAAGAACGAGCATGACAGATGCAATGCAAAATGGCGGCCTCTGATTGGACAAGAGGTTACTTGTATTGTAAACATACGCAACGCGGCTCCCCCAGCGTGGGTATGATGTAACATTGGGGAGAATATACTCTCCTATGAAAAAACTTGTTGTTGTTGTTCTCTCATCTATGTTGTTGTTGTTGTTCTCTCTCCGGTCTATATCATGGCGTCAAGGTGTTATGCTAGGGTGTTAAGGCGTAACGACGGGCGTTGACGGGCGTCACTGCATTTCGATGTATTGGTGGCAATTCCATGAAATTCAGAGCTTTTGGGCTAATTCACCAGGGCGTTGAAGCGTTGAGCTTCGCGTTGGCGGGCGTTGCTACAAGATGCCACTTCACACGACGCATTCGAGTTAGGGATGGCCCATTTCTACACCAAATACCTTCCTTCACCACCATAAACGCCCACTTTGGCTACTACTCGTACTGATGACGTCACCGATGACGTCACAGATGCAGCGAACATCCTTCAAATCGCGGTCTACACGCCGAGAGCTACAAAATGACACCTCACACGATGCATTCGAAGCAATAGTGGTCCATCTCTACACCAAATACCTTCCTTCACTTCACCCAACTGCGCATGCGCAGATTGACGCGACTTGCAATAAAAACACGCCATTCTGACTATACCCCACAAAAGCTTCACTTTGACACCTCCTACAACCCATTTGGACCACTAGTGGTCCATATCGGCCCCAGAATGTCTATTTCCATACTACGGGCTGCCTGCGCATGCGCAGAATGACGATATTCCTACCCCGCATCGACCCAGTCGGATACTCCCTCACGTGTGCTTCACATTGATACCTCACTTGACTTCATCGGACCAATAGTGGCCCACCTAAACCCCAAAACGTCTATTTCCATTCCCGTTTCCCAAAATTCCCTGTCTGTGCATGCGCAGAATGTTGAAAACGAACGACACACTTCTTCAGGTGGATCCTCTTTTACGAATGCTTCACATTGATACCTCACTCGACTCCATCGGACCACGAGTGGCCCACCTAGACCCCAAAACGTCTATTTCCATACCCTTTCCCCACAATTCCCTGGCTGTGCATGCGCAGAATGTTGAACACGAACGACACACTAGTCCAAGCGGATGCTCCCTCACGACTGCATCACATTGACACCTCACTCGATCCCATCGGCCCACTAGGGGCTCCCCTAGACCCAAAACGTCTATTTCCATACCCTTTCCCACAATTCCCTGTCTGCGCATGCGCAGAATGTTGACATCGGCCGAGCCACTAGCCCAAGTGGATGCTCCTTCACGAATGCTTCACATTGATATCTCATACGACTCCATTGGACCACGAGTGGCCCACCTAAACCCCAAAACGTCTATTTCCATACCATTTTCCCACAATTCCCTGTCTGCGCATGCGCAGAATGTTGAACACGGACGACACACTAGTCCAGGCGGATGCTCCCTCACGACTACTTTACATTGATACCTCACTTGACCCCAGCGGACCACTAGGGGCTCCCCAGTAGTATGTAGCCCGCAAGAAGGTATGATAGCGCCCCACTGCGCATGCGCGAGAACCTTTTTTGACGTCATTTGGGGCGGTTTTGGGGCGGTATTGGGGCGGAGCGCATGCGTGTGACGTCAGAATGATCGGCGTGTGGGTGGTGGGACAAAATGGCGGCGTGTGGGTGGTGGGACAAAATGGCGGCTGTGGGTGGTGGGACAAAATGGCGGCTGTGGGTGGTGGGATAAAATGGCGGCTGTGAATCGGCCTGTGGATGTGAGTGAGTGCAAGATGTGGGTGGTGGGACAAAATGGCGACTGTGGGTGGTGGGACAAAATGGCGGCGTGTGGGTGGTGGGACAAAATGGCGGCCTGTTTTTTGTGTGGTATGGGTGGTGGGACAAAATGGCGGCCTGTTTTTGTGTCGTATGGGTGGTGGGACAAAATGGCGGCCTGTTTTTTGTGTCGTATGGGTGGTGGGACAAAATGGCGGCCTGTTTTTTGTGTCGTGTGGGTGGTGGGACAAAATGGCGGCCTGTTTTTTGTGTCGTGTGGGTGGTGGGACAAAATGGCGGCCTGTTTTTTGTGTCGTGTGGGTGGTGGGACAAAATGGCGGCCTGTTTTTGTGTCGTGTGGGTGGTGGATTCGTATGGGTGGTGGGACAAAATGGCGGCCTGTTTTTGTGTCGTGTGGGTGGTGGGACAAAATGGCGGCCTGTTTTTTGTGTCGTATGGGTGGTGGGACAAAATGGCGGCCTGTTTTTTGTATGTCGTGTGGGTGGTGGGACAAAATGGCGGCCAGTTTTTTGTGTCGTGTGGGTGGTGGGACAAAATGGCGGCCTGTTTTTTTGTATGTCGTGTGTGTGGTGTGACAAAATGGCGGCCTGTTTTTTGTGTCGTATGGGTGGTGGGACAAAATGGCGGCCTGTTTTTTGTGTCGTGTGGGTGGTGGGACAAAATGGCGGCCTGTTTTTTGTGTCGTATGGGTGGTGGGACAAAATGGCGGCCTGTTTTTTGTGTCGTGTGGGTGGTGGGACAAAATGGCGGCCTGTTTTTTGTGTCGTGTGGGTGGTGGGACAAAATGGCGGCCTGTTTTGTGTCGTGGCGGTAGTGGGACAAAATGGCGGCCTGTTTTGTGTCGTGTGGGTGGTGGGACAAAATGGCGGCCCTGTTTTTGTGTCATTAGTGTGGTGGGACAAAATGGCAGCCTGTTTTTTTGTGTCGTGTGGGTGGTGGGACAAAATGGCGGCCTGTTTTTTTGTGTCGTGTGGGTGGTGGGACAAAATGGCGGCCTGTTTTTGTGTCGTGTGGGTGGTGGGACAAAATGGCGGCCTGTTTGTGTCGTGTGGGTGGTGGGACAAAATGGCGGCCTGTTTTGTGTCGTGTGGGTGGTGGGACAAAATGGCGGCCTGTTTTTTGTATGTCGTATGGGTGGTGGGACAAAATGGCGGCCATTTTTTGTGTCGTGTGGGTGGTGGGACAAAATGGCGGCCTGTTTTTTGTGTCGTATGGGTGGTGGGACAAAATGGCGACCTGTTTTTGTGTCGTGTGGGTGGTGGGACAAAATGGCGGCCTGTTTTTGTGTCGTGTGGGTGGTGGGACAAAATGGCGGCCTGTTTTTGTGTCGTGTGGGTGGTGGGATAAAATGGCGGCCTGTTTTTTGTGTGGTATGGGTGGTGGGACAAAATGGCGGCCTGTTTTTGTGTCGTGTGGGTGGTGGGACAAAATGGCGGCCTGTTTTTTGTGTCGTGTGGGTGGTGGGACAAAATGGCGGCCTGTTTTTGTGTCGTGTGGGTGGTGGGACAAAATGGCGGCCTGTTTTTTGTGTCGTGTGGGTGGTGGGACAATGGTGGTGGGACAAAATGGCGGCCTGTTTTTTGTGTCGTATGGGTGGTGGGACAAAATGGCGGCCTGTTTTTGTGTCGTGTGGGTGGTGGGACAAAATGGCGGCCTGTTTTTGTGTCGTGTGGGTGGTGGGACAAGATGGCGGCTGTGGGTGGTGGGACAAGGTGGCGGCTGTGGGTGGTGGGACAAAATGGCGGCCTGTGGGTGGTGGGACAAAATGGTGGATTATAGAAAAACGTATAAAAGGAGTCGATTTTTAGATCATTGCACTACTTTTGCGGAGCACTGTGACTTACCTGACCTGACCAGCCAATCAGGAGCGAGTATTTTGACCTCGTCTGCCTGTATGGAATGCATGTACTGACTTGGTTCTGGGTTTTTTCCATCACGGTGGAGTAGAATTTCATCCACCAGCTTTCACTGTTGTGGTGCGGGTC
>JAVTVY010010359.1:0-42900 GCA_036873755.1 Hanleya hanleyi | reverse complement strand
CCTCCTGGGTTTTCATAGGAAAACATTCTGGCCATTTGCTGTAAGAGTCTACTACAAGGAGCAGATATTTGGAACCATCCGGAGTTTTTGGAAGTGGGCCGAGTATGTCAATATGAAGCCGCGAGAAAGCACGTTCATATGGCAAGGGTTTAAGTGGTGCAGGCCTATCATGAACATTTGTTTTGATCTGTTGACATGTCGTGCATGTACGTACATAGGTACACACATCTGTGTACATTTTATCCCAATGATATTTGGATCTTATAGCAGCATACATTCTTTCTTGACCTTGGTGGCAACCTCCTAGCACTGAATCATGATAGGCTTGGAGTATATCTTTGCGATTACCTCTAGGATCAGCTATCTGTTTGGTATAAGAATCGGCAGCCTTTTTATTTTTTGTGTTAAAGAAATGATACAGAATTCCGTCCTCAATCACATAATGATATGCTTCCGCAACTAAGCGACGACTCTGTTTTGGATCATCCGGTAGATCACCATTTTCTTTGTAGGCAAAGATCGGGGCCAAGTCAGGACACTCACTAAATGAGCATACGTTTCGGTTCCCTATATGTTAGAGTTGCCTCAATTGGCTCATTCTGATTCTCTGTATTGGATAAATATGTGGTTTCTATACTGCTCACAATGGTTTCTTCTGTACTTTCAGTTGTGGTTGCTTCATATTCTCTTCTAGACAACCCATCAGCATTTCCATTTTTAGCTCCTGGCTTGTACTGAATTGTGAAATTGTACTCTTGAAGCTCGAGAGCCCACCTGCCTAGTCTACCTTTGTTAGCTTTTATGTTGTTTAACCAAGTGAGGGCAATGTGGTCAGTGAAAACACGAAAGTGAGCATTTGCTATGTATGGACGAAAGGCACGAACTGACTCGACTAGTCCAAGACCTTCTTTCTCTGAGATATGCCATGTCTTTTCACTACCGCGCAGGGATCGTCCGCCAAAGGCTATAGCATGTTCATTGCCTTTTTCATCTTTTTGTCCTAAAACATATCCTATTGCACTATCAGACGCATCTGTTGAAATAATGAATTCTTTTTGGAAATCTGGATATGCTAATATAGGGGCTGTGACAAGGGCTTGTTTGAGTGCTTTGAATGAATTTTCAGTGTCATCGGTCCATTTGAATTTAACGTCTTTCTGAAGAAGTTGATTCATGGGGGATGCTATTGAAGCATAATTTTGTACAAATTTGCGATAGTAATTGCATAAACCTAGGAAACTTTGAACCTCTTTCTGTGATTTTGGTCTGGGAAATGATTTAACAGCATGAACTTTGGCTTCATCCACATGAATACCTTGATCACTTAGCACGTGTCCTAGATATGGAACTTGCCGCTGTGCAAATGCACATAGATTTGCTTCCCGTAAGCGAGAGAAAATTTGTCCAAGATGGACCATGTGTTCATCTAATGTGTTTGAATGGCATAAAATATCATCTATATAGCATAGGGTGTGAAGATAAGTAAGGCCGGCAAGGACCTGTGACATCATGAGACAGAAGCTCGCGGGCGAATTTCTCATTCCGAACGGAAGAACTCGGAATTGGAACCTTCCCTGATCCGTTGTAAACGCGGTCTTTGGTTTTGTGTCATCATGTAGTGGAATTTGCCAAAAACCACTTGCCAGGTCAAGAACAGAAAATATTTTAGACTTTGCCTGTGCTACAGAGTCGATAGCATCTGATAACAATGGGATGGGAAAAGAAATCGGTTCTGTGATCGCATTCAGCTTGCGATAGTCTACCGCAAATCTATATTTTCCATTTTTCTTTTTCACAAGCACTACAGGGGATGACCATGCAGATAGTGATGGTTCAACAATGTTATTTTCCAGCATTTCTTTCACTAATTCATCACATTGCTGTTTTGTCTGGGGACTTTGTCGATAAGGACGTGAATAAATTGGTTTTTCCGTTTTAGTGAAAATTCTGTGATAATGAGCACTAGCTTTGCCTAATTCACTCATATCTTTGACAAAAACGTCACGGTTACGACCAAGAAATGCTAAAAATGAATCCTTTTGCTTGGGTGTAAGTATGGAATCGTCTAGTGTTATTCCTAGGTCTCGTGCTAGGTTGGCATAGTAAGCATCACTTTTCGTGTCTCCTTCCATGAAATTTACATCAGCGGAGTTGTTTGATGTATTCTCTTGTTTCATTGTTGTAATCGAGTCTGGTGTAACTACGTGAAATGTGGCAATTGTTGCATGCTTCTCGATATAGACGGGAAGGTTGGATGGGTTCATTACTTTGTAAATAGCCATTTTGTTTTTAACTTTTGCGACAGTGCGCGCACCTGCAATGCTATATTTTGCTGAAAGTGACTCTTGGTTCCAATAAGATCAAATTTCCATCACCTGCTTCAGGTACATATACAGGAAAATTTATTTCACGCTTTGGTTTAACCAGAATAATGTCTGTTGTTTTGGCACTCCCAGATTCTTTATGTCCATATGTTTTGTTGTCTGTTTCAGTCGCCATGGAAATGTTAAACTGACCATTGCAAAGCAATAGTTTGTTCCTTTTAAAATCAATGTTTGCATCATATTTCCTTAGGAAATCCTCTCCTAAAATTACATCTTTGTGTAATGTTTTAAATACATAAAATTCTCCATTGAGCTCTTCAAGATCTTCAAATTGAATTGGTAAATTCACTATGCCTAACACAGAATGAACTTCACCACAAACACCTGTAATGGCTTGTAAATTACATGTATTAGTGACTGCATTTGGGTAGGCTTTCTGCAAACACCGTTGTGAAATGCAAGAGATGCTTGCCCCTGTGTCGACTAAAGCATGTGTTTTTAACTTGCCAACCTTGATATGCACTGAGCTTTTCTCAAGGGGTGTTGTAAGAGAAATGTTAGGTCTCACTTGACAATGTATGCTATTGTAAGCTCTACCAACTTTTTGACAGTTGTGTTTGTTGCACTTCCAGCTGGCCATTTTACTGTTTAAGGTTAAATCAGTTTGAATTTCCAAGACAAGATAGATAAAACAAGCTAGTTAGTAAATCATATGGCGATTATACTTACTCTTGGTGTTTGTCACTCTTTCTTGGTACTCAGGCTCCTTAGCTGGTTCTGTCAGTCATCAAAGGCGGCTTGAATTATTTCATCTTCGTCTAATCATTCTTGTGTTGTTTTTCCTTGGGTGTTCACCAGTCGTTGAATATTCCGATGTCATCATACATTCCGGTATGAAATCTCTTAGTTTGGGGAGCTAAGAGCAGTTTGTACTGGGAAAGTCTGTCAATCTTAGCAGATTACAGGCCGGGATTCTCCATCATCTATAACCAGGTTGGCTCACTGGTTATCACATTAATAAGTAAGTCATAGTCCATGTTAAGTATAACACAACCTAGCTTTATTTACCCTAATCTAATTATCTAACTTTGACGTAATATTAATTCCAATCTACACAATTATACAGCACTTCCAGTTATTACAGAAACTATATGTTAGTACATATAGCAATCTACATTTACAAGTGTTACCTATATAACTTACATCTATGAACTGCCTTGGCGCTGCAAAGTCGCATGCCAAGATGAATTCTAAAAGCGAACTGACTTAATTTCATACTGACCAATATTTATATCATTGGAGTTTTAGCGAGATCTCCAGGTAGTGATTCCTAATAATCACAAACACTGTTATATAAGTAATTCTAATGTCTTGACATGTCTATCGGTTATCCTGTTCATTCTATATGACATCTCCAATAACAGTAGGGAGTCTGACCTAATAACAACAAAGGATTATCTTATACTAAAATGATAGTCTGACTACAATTGACACCTGGCTCCTGTCTTTGCACCAGCTGGTCAGAAATGGTCTAACAACACTAATTAAATGTCAACTGTTATCAAAACAGCCTATTACAATCAATACTCAAACCCCTAAATCTTAATTCCAACATGTGTTACATAATTATCTTATACTAAAATGATAGTCTGACTACAATTGACACCTGGCTCCTGTCTTTGCACCAGCTGGTCAGAAATGGTCTAACAACACTAATTAAATGTCAACTGTTATCAAAACAGCCTATTACAATCAATACTCAAACCCCTAAATCTTAATTCCAACATGTGTTACATAATTTGTATCAAGCGCATACCTCTACCAGTAACAGCCTAAATATATGGTAATTTTAACTGTATACATTTTATGCTAACTCGCAATAAACAAATATTAAATAGTAATGAAATATAATTGAGGTACATGTTCATTTTACAAATTTACATGTACATGTCTTATGGCTCTGTTATAGAACCTGGTACATGTAGGTACTGCTGCATCTGGGTAGACTTCTGCTGCATCTAAGTAGACTTCTGCTGCATCTGGGTAGACTTCTGCTGCATCTGGGTAGACTTCTGCTGCATCTGGGTAGACTTCGTCGTGGTAGAGGTGAAACCCTCAAAGTCAAAGTAGACATGATCTTGATATTGGGGTCCATCTACGTCATAATGTTTTCGAATGTTTATGACCCTGTTCTCATGATGTTTTGGTGATAAATATTTGTATTTTGTACGCCCGAGAAATGCAAATATCGTGGGATCTTGGGTATCTAGTTGGGTGTAATCTTCCAACTCGCCATCCTCCAATTTCTGAAATGATAATGAACGAGAGCAGAAGTTGATGTAGATATCACACAAACAACTCGTGTACAATGTACATAGTTTTTCTTTGTGATATTTGCAGTACTACAAATCCAGCCAAATTGTTTTGTTTTTTATTGCTTTATTTCCACTTGTAGGCCTATATCAAAATTCTTAAAAAAATAAATATTGACTTTTCCGTAGTAAACATTTTGACTTTTGACATGCTGTATACGGAATGATAAAAATGGCGCCGGACTGCAGTGACGTCATCAATGGAAAAAGCTCATGGCTTGAATTGACAAATGTAAATTATACAATGCTGTTAGTATACTCATAGGATGCAGTCGGTGTTGTGTGATGAAAGCAATGAACCTATGGAGTTTGTGGAATTTACTGGTGTGAAAATAGAGTAAATGCTTTATCTGCTGACTAAAACGGCTAAAATAACGTATTATAATGCATATGTAGTCACATAGACTACTGTTGCACCATATATGGGGCAGTGCCTCTGATTACCAGATTACACGAATAGCTATGTTACAAAAACGTGCAGCAAGGATTATACTTAATGCCCACTATTTAACTCCCTCTAAAACTCTGTCTGACAACCTTGATTGGATAAGCATTCCTGACAGAATACAGTATCAGAAAGCTGTTATGATGTATAAAATCCTGCACAATCTGACCCCTGTGTACGTGAATAATCTCTTTAAATATGTTAGTCAGACTACATCTCGCTGTCTGAGATCAACTGAAAACAAAAACCTACATGTACCTAAGCCCAAAACTGACTATTTGAAGCAAAGCCTTGGATATTCAGGTGCCAAGATCTGGAACCCTCTGAAAAATGACCTAGTACGAGAAGCACCATCTATAACTTCCTTCAGATCCAGATATCTTAAAATGTAAAAAAATGAAGCTGCCTCTTAAAAAGCTGCTATTTAAGCCCAACAGTTTTATTATTATTACATGTACTTAATCTATAAACTGTTTTATCACACGGCCCATAACCTGTATATATGTATTTACATTAGTACTGTAATTATTATGTTTGTCAGATTTATTTCCATGACCCAAAACTGTATATTCTGCTACAAATTCAAATTCAAATTCTTTATTAGGCACGAACACAATTTACATTGGTTAAGGCCACACAACAAGACATAAACAAATACAACTATATACAAGGTAAAAGACATGTGATGCAGATTAAAATCCATGGACTACAAACCGGGATGACTCCTATATTGAAGGAAGTCTTCTTTTAAAACTTGTGTACAAATATTTAGCGAACAATCTGGTGAATTTATACGAGTCACATCGAAGGAGTTTAGAAAATATTGAGCGAGCAGGATACTTTTGAATATCGATGTTTAAATCAGTAAAGAGTTGACGTCTCAAATCCTCATTATTTGAGCAACACATTACAAAATGAAATTCATCACCAACAGAGCTCACGCAGTTCTGGCAAGTACGCATTTCTCTTGGAATTATGGGTTGGTGATAGCGACCTGATTCAATTTCTAAAGTGTGATTACATGTACTTATCCGTAATTTGGTAATCAGCACACGTTGAGGTTTCAACAAATTAAAAGTTAAGTATTTTTCAAAACAATATTCATTTTTCAGTGTACATGTAGCATAAAGATCTAATTTATGATTCAATGGACTAGACATCGTGCTTCGCCAGTCCTGTGTGAACTCATCGATAACACGTCTGGAAAATGTACGATGAAAATTACCTACATCCAAGAAGGATTGTTGTAACCACACATGATAAAACCCATGTACAGATAAGATTTTCTTGATTTTGTCACAGTATGTAGAACTCCCAGGCTCGGAAAACTGGAGACAATGCTGATAAGCCTGTTTCACAAGCCTGGAGTTCGGCAAATTAACAAGCCTACACCAGTATTTGATTGCGTTAATCTTGGCTTGTAGTGCCATGGGAATTCTGCCCAATTCTGCCCGTACAGCAGAATTACACGCCTTTTTGTTCACCCCAAGAGTAAACTTGCAAAACTTGGTATGAACACTTTCAATTGGGGAACATTCATGAATATCTTCAACACCCCAAATTTCGGAATTATATAAAAGAATTGGTTTGACCACGCTATCAAAAACCTTTGTGCTGAGAGTGGGCCTAGGATCATCACCAATAAGTTGGCTCATTTTATAGAATGCCTTCAAGGCTCTCCCTTTCAAGTTTTCCAAGGCTCTGGACCACTTTTCGTTCGAACAAAACAGTGTTCCAAGGTATAAATACTGTTGCACGATTTGAATAACATTATTTCCGATACATACGCGAAAATTAGGCGATCGGCCAGACTTGGAAAAACACATAGCTTTCGTTTTCTGAAAATTGACTTCTAGTTTCCATTTTATGCAGTATGCATTCAATTTTTCCAAAGCCTTATTAAGACCTTCTGATGATAGGCTTGTGATGACCAGGTCATCTGCATATAACAAACAGTGTAGAAAAACGTTACCCAGGACCACAATCTTCATCAAATATACCCGGAATATCATCAACAAAAATATTGAATAAAGTTGGGCTCAAATTATTGCCCTGTAGTACTCCTTGTCGGGAGGTAAAACTGTCGGTTATACCGTCACGGAGTCTGACACGTAAAGTAGGATCAGAATACATGGATTTGATAATATTATAAACATTACCAGTTACCTTTGACTTGATTAACTTATATAGCAACCCGTTACGCCAAACAGTATCAAAAGCTTTACGTAGGTCAACAAAACAGGCGTAGACACGTTTACTTTGACTAATATGAGAATCAATTACAGATTTCAAGATAAAAACGCTGTCAGACGCTCGATGGTCTTTACGAAATCCGAATTGCGAGTCGTGTGGTTTACCAAGACCTTCCAAGTGACTTTGAAGCCTGTTATTTAATACAGAACAAAATAATTTGGAAAGGCAGCTACTAATAGCTATTCCTCTATAATTGTTCGGATCATTAATGCCACCCGATTTATACAAAGGTACGAGGAGAGAAGATTTCCAGCACTCGGGAAAGTATCCACTGGCCAAAAGTTTGTTAAAAATAGTGTGAACATACGGAAGTAAGGAAGATTTGGCATGCCTAAGCATTTCGTTAGTGACCATATCCTCACCGGCTGACTTGCCATTGTGTAGTTTAGATAAAGCAGCAGAAATTTCTGTAGTGCTACAGGGTCGATTAAGGAAATGAGCCGTAGTTGGCTGCTTCTCCAGAAAAGCTAATTTGAGGTTAATGTCACTCTCAAATTCGTTATCATATAATGATTCAGACTGGGCATGGGTGATATTTTGGAAATGGTGGTACCAGACATTGGGGTCTATTTGGTCAGTAGAGTTGTTTTTCCTATTTTCCTTCAGCTGGTCCAAAAGCTTCCAGTACTGTTTAGGATCACTGCCATCACACTGTTCCAATTCATTCATTACTGCTTGTCGATAGGAAAAACGTTTGAATTGGAGATGCTTTTTGTATTGCTTTTTCAGCTTATAATATTGATTACGCGCATTTATATTTAGAGGACTTCTATCATACACTTTAGAAGCTCTGCGAAGTTGTAACAATAAAGTTTTACATGAACTATCATACCACTTCTTGTCATGGTTGCATTTATTTGTGTTCGCTTTTGAAGGCTTCCTGTCTGTTCGTCTAGGTGCGATTACTTTAAGGTGTTGAGAGGCTACATTATTGATAGTCTCGGTAAAACTGTGTATAATTGAAGTCGCAGATGCCTGATCAGAAATGTTCCTGCTCGCAACATGAGCCAGTTGTAACTGAACTTCTTCAGACTGTATTGAATTACAAAAACCACATTTATTCTCAGGGGACCAAATGAATTTTGCTGGTAAGGGGTGTAATTTGACAAGATGACGCTTTAGCAAAAATGGTTTGACACTTTTTAGAGATGCAGAAATAAGGCAATGGTCTGATAATGTTTCATGAAGGGAGTGAACCTTGAATAGGAGAATATTGGGGAGCAAACTCTTACTCACTATGCCATAGTCAACAACACTAGCTCCCATGTAATTATACAAAGTAAATTTCCCCATGAGGTCACCCAAAACTCTACCATTAAGAATTCTCAATCCTGTGGATATACATATCTCGGCTAAATGGTTACCATACATATTAGAGTGAAAATCAGAAGAAAGTCTGCTAAAACAGAGATCTTGTTCATAATCTTCTGGTAAACAGTAAGAGATAAGATTATCAGATACACAGTCATCTTGAACAAAGTCATGAGTTTTAGCAGGAATCCGGGCATTAAAATCGCCTAATAAGAATATGTTACCCGCTTTGGAAAATGTGACAATGTCTTTCTCCAAAAGTGCTAATGCTTCGGTGGAATCATAATTGGAGTTATTATAAAGCGTTGAATTCTGTGGACTTATATATACAATGCCTAGAAATACATCATCACTGAGATTAAAAACAGTTTTGTCCAATTTACACCACAGACAATATTTTGAAGCATTCGTTCCAAGCATTTCTTGAATACCAGGGTCTAATTCTTTTCTATAAAATAACCCTATACCACCAGAATACCTGTTCACTTTTGTTGAAGTCTTTTGTCTATTATGTGAAATGTAAAATAACCATCAACATGAACAACCTTAGAAACATCTAACCAAGTTTCAACTAACCCAAACAAGTCGAACGAATGAACAAGATTAACAAAGTCAGGGTGCACTGATTTATCATTGCATTTTGAGACAAATCCCTCGATATTCCAGCAAGCTAATTTCAGTTCAGACCTATCGAGTAGCCTGGAGTTGTTTGGTATGGTGCGAATTGGGGCCAGAACACCTTAGGATACTGATGCATGGGGAAGAACTGGTGTGCCGGGAACATGTTGTTTGGACCACACATCTGAGGATCATATTGAGGTTGGTTCATGGAATACATGGAAGGTAATCCCGGACTTGGCTGGGAAGGAGAAGATGCATATTCGTTGTGGGTATTACTGTTAATTGGCAGCATTGAGTGTTGAGACAAAGGTTGCTGAACAGATGCAGGAAATGAGGCTGGGGCCCTCTGAGCAGAGAAAGAGTGTTGACTGCCAGCCGTAGAATTATGATATGCCGGATATGTTGGCGCTCTTGACTCAGAAGATGAAAGGAATGGTCCTTTCTCTGTTGTAGGTGACCGATTACCCAGTTGAGACCAGCTTCTACTAGAACTAGCCAGTCTTGGGAACTTGGGCCGAGATGGATTTCCAGACCTCAGACCCATGCATGATTTTAGATTCATAACATGGCGACCAACTCCTCTACCAGTGAGATGAAATTCATCCTTGAAATTGTCTGTAATGCCTGAAATCCCCATGTTGTCACAGAACAAGAGCCTAGAATCTGCCTCACACTTCTCTCTAAGCAAACAGTTCAATGCTAGAACACGACTGCGAATTCCATGGCTATCGCTGCACTCCACTATACCGGACACAACAATCTTAGCATTTGGAAATTTTGCTTTCACTGCATCAATCAAAACCTGATGTTGCGTGCTACACTCGCTCACATGTATCGTGGATTTGGTGTTTGGCTTCAGGTCATTGATTCCAACATGGATGATAACCCATTTGGGGCTATTATTTGGTTCCGCCTGGGCGTTTACAGAACTAGACAACTGTTTTGCACTGCTGGTGACCCCTACTCTGTAAACTTTCTGAATTTTGTGGTTTGGCGAAAACCTGGACGGATTTATATCCCTGATGACAGAGTCGCCCACGATGATGATGTCACACTCCGCTTCAAACTCAGAGATGGCCTTGAATTGAGTAGGGACGGACCAGTCGTTGGCAGCAGAGCAGGGTTGAGACTCTGGGGGAGGGGCCTGAGACTCCAGAGACGGGGACTGAGGTGAAAGTGCAGGAATTTTCACACTTGATTTTGCTGCATTGGCGTATCCTGATCCCATGTTACATGGATTGTGAGCTGAGGGACTAGGTGACTCAGTCAACATCTGAAGTTTGAGTTTGTCAAACTGTTTCTGTATGGTATCATGGAGTGTTTTGTCTTTTTCTGTCACTCTGTCCATGTTTTCATGAAGCTTCTGGTTTTGTTTCCTCAAAATTTGATTTTCCGCCTGTAAAACATCCAGCTTTGCTTGCAGAGTAGAACATTCATCAGACAACTGTTTATTTTGTAACTGAATTTCACTCGCTTCTCCCTTGTTTATGTTTGATAACAGCTTCTCTAGTGATTTGTATTGAGATTTCATGTTTTTCATGTCTTCACTGGCTGCAAGAAGTAGAGATTTGTGACTTTTCTCCATATCTGTCCGTCTCTGGTTTTGGCTGCTCACAATAGTCTCCAACCTACTAAATGCTTCATGCATAGTAATAATAATAATAATAATAATAATACTTTATTTCATGAGGGAGATCAATTAGTACAGTACCAATCTTCCTTGAGTCCCTCTCTCTCACACACACACACACACACACACACACACTCATTGATATAGATGTTTACAGCTGTACAAATATAATTATACAATAAAGATTTACTCATGTACAAACACATTAGGATTTTTACAAGCAACATATAACACACAATGTACTCTGGGTTATTATAATTGCATCTATGTATTCAATAAACACAGACATACTTTGATAAAATGAAGGTTTCCATTCGTCTTTTGAATACATTAAGATTTTGTGATTTCTTTATATGTATGGGGAGCTGGTTCCACAGAGTCACACCAGAGTACTGGAAAGAGCGTTTGAAGGTTTCAGTTTTTGTTTTTGGCAGAATTAGGTTCATTGAGGTAGTGGAGCGAAGATTTGTTTGGTAAACAGAAGCAGTAGATATAAATTGGTTTGCGAGGTAACTCGGAGCAAGTTCATTCAAACATTTGAACATCAAAATTGCCTTATGCAGCAGGATTCTTTCATCAATGGTCATCCATTTTAAGGTCCTGAAAAGTTCTTGGCTTGGCGTTGTATATTTGGTATTCAGAATAATTCTTGCTGCACGCTTTTGGAGACGAAGTATACAGTTAATTGATTCTCTGGAAGCAGTTCCCCATATGGTGCAACAATAATCGATCAAGGGTAAAACATATGCATTATAGAATAAAATTCTTGCATGGTGTGGCAGATACCTCTTGATCCTTTGTAAAAGTGTGAGTTTGGACGAGATCAGTTTACTTTGATTCTGAACATGCTTGTCCCACGACAGCCTCTCATCTATGATTATACCCAATAATTTGGTATCTTTGACATTTTCTATCTTTTGTCCATCTATTTCTAATTCAAGTGGTGTGTCAAACTTATTTAAACACTGCCATGTCCCAATTTTCATGCATTTGGTCTTTCCAAGATTAATCGCCATATCATTATCATCACACCACTTAAGTATATTACTGCTATCATTTTTTAACACACTTTCTACACTAGTCAAGTCTCGAGCTGATGCTGATACAGTAGTGTCATCTGCAAATAAATCAATAATACACTTCCAAACATGTAAGGGGAGGTCATTAATGAAAATTAAAAACAATAGGGGGCCAAGTATTGAGCCCTGAGGAACTCCACATGTTATTTTCATTAAAATTGGAGTGGACATTACCTAAACAAACCTTCTGTTTTCGACAAGAAAGATAGCTTTCGAACCATGAAAGGCATTTATTGTCAAGATGGTAACAGGTGAGCTTCTGCATCAATAATTTATGATTGACAAGGTCAAATGCCTTTCGTAGGTCAATGTACAGTGGACTCAGTTCTGTCACAGTCAGATTTTCTTACGGCCTGGGCCTTATGGAGCAGTTTTCTTTTGGCAGTCAGAGATGGGGAAGTCCGAGGAGAAGGACTGTTTGTGTACCCGCCATTCTGGCCAGAGTGAGGGACATGTTGCACAGGGACTGTGATAGATGGCTCAGGAGTTTGAGTTGTGACAGGTGGCAGATTGCTCAAGTTTGGTGGATTATTCGACACGGTGGTCGAACTGGAACACGACGACACTGTGGCCACAGGTTTCAACAGTACCGATACTGGGACAGTCCCACCATTTTCTTTGTCCAATACTCTCTCTTTGATGGTTAGAAAGTCAACGTCATGCCAATGCTGAATATTGTCAGCACTCCCCTGTACGGTGACAGTGCCCGATGTGAGGTAGAAATAGATGCTCACATATTTCGATTCAACACCATCTGCAGATCTAACTAACACCTGAACTTTCCTGCCATTTTGTGCAGCCGAATCGTTTAGCACTAGTTCATACTGTTCATCCTGCTTTTTGATGCCATATATGGATTTGACAGCTTCTTACCACTTACGAATTTCGCTTCCTGTGTTAAACACTACACAATTTGGAATCTTGATCTGCTTACCCTGATCATCGTACGATGTCTTGTACCGAATTATCCCTCCACCTTCACTGAGTGTGGGGATTTTGTGCTTTGCTTTGTTGTGCGAATGCATCGAAATGGTTTTCTTCTGTGGGATGATGATATCATCGTCTAGTTCATTGAAAAAACCCTCGTACTCATCTCCCGACAAAATATCTTGATTTGTCTGAGACTGGGAACTGACATGACGAGCTGATACAGACGCCATATTTCGTCGTTCTGTAGAGGCGCGCACCGGAGCCCTAAACTTTAGACTTGTAAATGTTTGTAAATCGTCTATGAGAATGAATAAATACTGTTGTGAACACAATCCATGGCAATTTAAGTAACCGAACAACAGTTCCACGGCACACACACCGCTGTTGAGCTTCCTACATTCCCGTGGAAACACGGAGGTCAAACGAAAATCGAGAGCATGTGCTCTACGCGCCACAACATGTTTGTATATGTTTAACAGGGACACAAGGAAGAACAGGTTCTTGTTGAAACTGATTGTATATTACCCTCTTGAAATAGAGATATTATTATACATGTACATGTATTATTATATTTCAAAATTGAGTGCTGCTGTTAGGAGAGATACACTGGCTTGATTTAGTTATCCATGTAGCACTTTTGGATATAGATAGGTCAAGAGGTCTTCTCTAAATTGAACCAGTCTGCTAAGAGATTGGTTTGACTTAAATCATCACTGGTCAAACTACTTTTGATATCAGCCTGAAACTGGCATTGCGTGTCATATCAAAATCAGTATTTGGATGCCAACATGTTGATTCAAAACAATCGCTGGGGATGAAATATATAAGAGATAGTATTATACATCGTAGCAGGAATTGTGTATTGATTGCTGAGAATAGACTGCTCACCACAATTCATTTTAGGGGAGAAATGACAAGGCTTTTGGTGCAAGACCTCCCATTGAAAAGGTAACTAATATCTTGGACAAAAGACCAATAATACAACATGCAGCAAAACATATTTCGTGAGTCTTCCACCAAATCGTTGTCAGAGGAATATGCATGAGTGTTTTGTTGTGACCACTGACATGTGGGTTTGGGCTATGGCTCACTTACCCTGGCCAGTAACTCCAAGTTGTCATTTCGATAGAGGACGTAACCATCACACGTGAGCCTCCAGACATTCAGTTCTGAGGTGTACCACTGCTCTAGTTTGACTGTTGCTGTCAAGTGATGAATAATACTTGAAGTACATGTACATACATGTATGACAGAGAGAATCTCAACATGTCCCACAGATTAGTTTCATATAAACTAGAATGAAAGTAACTCCGAAAAGTGAAGTCATTGTGATATTCTATATTTCGGTAAAGGTTATACCATCATCAGGAATATACAGGTACATGTACATGTAGCAAGATTACTAGAGTATATATACAGGGTGAATACAGTTTTTCATGAATTGATGTACGGTAAGTTCCCTAAGTATTCGCGATTCGCGAAGTCAATTCGAAAACGGGCATTTTTCGCCAAGTCACATGACACTGTTCCCTAAGTAATCAAAAACGGCTCATTCGCGAAAAACCGCGGTCCTAACTATTCGAAAATCCCCCATTTATCGTGGTTGCGAGATTGATAATATGTGCGATGGAAAAACTTCCAGATCAACGAGTTTCCTTAGAATTAGTATTTGACAAACCTTGCAAATTTTTTGAGCATTTTGAACATAACCAATTGTAACAACTAAGTTGATTTTCATTATGTCTCAAACGAAATGTATCCAATGTTTAAACCGCGATTTCTCATGGTCATTAAATTGGGAATATTGCCGGTTTACGGGGACGTGCGATATTAAACATTGCCGATTGAAGAGAGCATACATTCGATATTATACTGAAAATATCAAAATGAAGAACTGGAAGTTACGTTTTATTCGGTCTTAAAAAAAATATAATGCTGAAGTTTGACCGGACATTTGAACCCCGGATTTTCTTAGTCGCGGGGTAGAGATTTACGATCAACCCCAACCCCAAGTTGCATTAATTTTGGCGTCTATGCCATGGCATTAATTTTGGCGACTATGCCATGTGCGCCTCATCCTGAAACCAGAAACGCGCCTGTCCGACTTCGGATATTTTTTTTCCCGAAGACACGAATGTTGAGATTCCCAGCTATGATACTGAAAACATATTTTGTACTGTTCAGACAAAAATAATTTAGAAACGTGTCATTTCCAACGAACGCGGCGATTCAGAATATTTTACGGCCGTGGAATTCGCGGTGATGCATATACCGAAAGAAGTTTGCGCTCTTGTATTCAACTTTTCAAGAGCAAGTAATAGTACAGACTTATTCTCTTCAATCACCCCTGGATAAAATAGAAACGAGGATATTATTCAGAGAATTATCATGAAAGGAAAGCTGTGACGGGCAGCTATGATACTGAAAACATATTTTGTACTGTTCAGACAAAAATAATTTAGAAACATGTCATTTCCAACGAACGCAGCGATTCAGAATATTTTACGGCCGTGGAATTCGCAGTGATGCATATACCGAAAGAAGTTTGCGCTCTTGTATTCAACTTTTCAGGAGCAAGCAATAGTACAGACTTATTCTCTTCAATCACCCCTGGATAAAATAGATACGAGGATATTATTCAGAGAATTATCATGAAAGGAAAGCTGTGACGTGCGGGATTAACCGTGACATACATGTACATGTATGGCTGCATCGGAATCTTCATAGCCGTAAAAAGCGTGGAACGGCGTCATTGTGCAAGGTGTCATGGTTCGCATGGATCCTTAAAAGTTTGTAAAAGTACATCATTTTTATATTGAAAATTAAAGGCCTTGAAAGATATTACGGTACTTCCGACTTGATTATTGACACAAAAGTTGAATGTCGGAAGAGACGTTTACGTAAGATAGCCGAGATCATAGGCGGTAATTTGATAGCAACTGAAGCGGAGGTCGGAATAGTGGGTTGAGATTAAAAGTTAAAAAATAAAAAGATGGAATAAACTAATAGGTTTTCTGTCTACTTATTCTCTAAATTATACTATCTGAAATGTGAATTAATTTTGCTGAACCCATGAGGTAATATTAGATAAATACACGGTTGTACATTTGGCTGTTTCGTCATCATCATCTATCGATCTGTCTTTCGTCAGCAATATTCCAGAATACATTTACATCTGAAACAGATTGAACCAATTTTTTTCATTTTTCATGAGAGTCGTGATCTCACTGTTTAATACGAAGGCATAATATTTTGAGGTTGTGTTGGCTGAATATATTATGAAGCGGGAACCGTGTACAAGCGAAAGTTTGGCCCACGTGCCATGCTATCCAAGTATTGATCACGTGGTGTTATTGCAACTCTGTATGGCGGGAAAATGTACAACCAACACGTGGCATGTTGAAACTTTCATTCTTCCATGTCTACAGACCCCACCTAATTCTATGAAAGTATTTTCATACATTTGTTATTAAGGATGGAAGGGATACAGTGAATTGTTAGAATGGGCAAGCAATTCATGTCTTTCGTTTAGCCGCTATTCATGGCGGGATGAGCTCGTTCCAGCTGGGAAGATTGTATATCGACTCGGACGAGTTGGCCCTGATATGGGTCTCAGTGGAGTTGGCCCTGATATGGGTCTTCAGATAGTGCCGGGTGCTTGCTTAATTTGCTGTTCGTTTCATTGACATAAACAGTTTGAAAAGCCCTTCCACAATATTTCCCTATGAAGAGCATCTCAATCTGAAAATGACGTAATCTGTGTTTCTTCAATAGATCGTTTATATATTTTCACGTTAACATCATTGGCGTCACTGGGATAGTTGTGCCTAGTCTTGTCGGCCGTGAATAAATTTCTGCAAGAGTTCAAGCGTGTCTTGAAGAGAAAATAAAGAAAATATCTGAGTGACAGAATATGCCCTTGTCCCGTATGTACTAATACAAGGATATACGCGAATTTGTGATTTTAAATTGGCCGGGCATCCGATGAAACTAATCTCTACGTGGGCAGCCGATAATTGTAGTCAATTATTCGAACCTAATTTAATGGTTAAAGAGCAGAAAGAATGCTTTATTTATCCTTTCATGAATTGCGAATTATTGCCTCACAAATCTAAACGCACAACAAACATTTCCCGGGTTTTGTTTCAGGGTTTCCCCTCGACCACACGTGTTCGTACCACTGAACTTAGGCTTCATTCTACACGCAAAGTATAGTGAATGTCTCATGGTTGTCGATCTTATATCATTTAAGAGTGCTGTCTGGGGTAAATATCACAAAATTAAAGAAACACTACAGTCGACGTATTGCGACATTGTCGAACGGTATGGGCATTTAATATGGGGACTCGAATTTACGAAAACGTCCGTTTTTCTGAACTGGCCTGCACAAACTATTCGGAAGTGGTCAGTTTTTCACGACTGCGATATTCACTTCCGGTCACGAACACTTAGGGAACTTACCGTACATGTAACTACAAAAAGGCACATAAATTCCAGTCATTCGTTTTTGCCAGTTATGGTGGATGCAATCTACAACTGGTGCTGCTTGCGAGGGACGTGGACCTCTATGGTCGATTATTTTCTTTGTTTTTCCTCATATTACACAATTATGAATGCAACAACAAACATTATTCGAAAAGTTAATTACTTTGATTTTCCACCAGCAGACATCCTTAAATGAATTAAAGGTCATTACACTATGTGACTTCAATGTTGGTCAAATTATCATTATTTTGATATAATCACTTGTAAAGGTTATAATTTATAACTTCTGTCATGTCTGTAAGTTGGCTCGCTGAGTGTAGATGAGCATTTATAAACACACCCTACATCCGGCCGTCACCAGCCAGTGAAACGGTGGTCAGCCGGTGAGGCAATTTTTGCAACACAGGTGAGATGGCGTTAGAAATTTGGATTTCTTTCACATTTCTTCTGAGGTTATGGGCAATATTAATGGATATTCATTCATGGGAAATAACAGTTATTTCAATCGTTCAGTTACATATCAGAATGCCTTGTACTTACAGATATCGTACGAACACACGGAGCAATGCTGTTTTCTAGTTTTGTTTTCAAACTGTTCTTATCACTAATTACTGACACTTATCGATACATGTTATCATGCATAATTATTCCCTATTCAATGCTCTTTGTATGTCACCCACACTAAGCATTGATATTAATTAAAAAATCACACTGTGTGTGTCTGTCCGGGCTACGGTGATCAGCACGAGCATGCTACGCACTTTTCTTGATGCTGTTCACCGTAGCCTGGATTGATGCATATGGTGTGACTTTTTCCAATAATATCAGTACTTATACGAATTAAATTCATTGAAGTTTGGGTGACATACAAAGAGCATGGAATAAGGAATAATTACACATGATAATATGTACTGATTAGTGTCAGTTATTAGCGATATGAACAACTTTAAAACGAAACTTTTTCGAAAACAGCATCGCTCTCCGTGTTAGTATGATATCTTGAAGTACAATGCGTTCTGCTACGTAACCAAATGATTGAAATGACGACTGTTATTTCCCATGAATGAATAACCATTAATCTTGCCAATAACCTTACAAGACATGTGACAAAAATCCAAATTGCTAACACCACCTCGCCGGTATTGCGAGAATAACCTCACCGGCTGACCACCATTTCACCGGCTGGCGACGGTCGGATGTGGGAGGTGATAAATTTCTTCAAAGCATGTTCATGTACATCTATTTAACTACTGTATTTTGATGTTATTGTTCAGAAAGTTGTAAATGATATAACAGTAATTGTTGAGTGTTTGGAGCAGAAGTGAAGTTGAAATTTCAAATTGAAAACAAAAACAAAAGAATTTGAGCTGACCCTGAAATTACTAAATCACCCTTCTAAGTATTTTGGTGTTTAGGGTTACCGGTACTTCAAAACCAGTGTGTTAGCCAGAGGGGTGCAGGAGTGTTCCACACTCCCTGATTCCAATTAGCAAACCCGAAATCTGCCAGATTTAACATGACAGAGAGAGGAAGTAAGTGCACTCCCCGTTTCATGAGAAGTAGATATTTGCACACCCAGATCCCCCATTTCTGCTAATACTATGTGAATCAAAACATAGATTTTATGGATACCAGTAAGGCCACACCAATTTTATTACCCCTCGGCCATTTTGGCCTCTGGGGTATTGTCGTTGCCATGTACGTGTGTCCTAACGTCCATTCGTTAACGCATTTTAGGCAAAACCACTTGAGACACAACCACCAAATTTTGAACACTTATTTTTCTAGTTCCAAATCAAACGCCTATCAAAATTGGCTCCTTTCGACATTACAGAGTTATGCCCCTTTACAGATATATTAATTTCTATTTCTGTCCTATATGCTTGAATGTAACCAACTATATCTGCAGAACTGTGTTCGATATATAGCTATTATATTTTGAAAACTTATTTTTATTGTTGTATTTTAGAAGCCAACAAAAAATTACTCGCCTCGGCCCTTATTTTGCAGAGTTATGCCCCTTTTCATGTGCTGTTATCTCTGATTTTGTGATGTATGCTTAATTGTAACCAGTTATATATAATTAACTGTGTTTGGTACAGCTACCAAATTATGAGGAAACTTTTTTATCCAGTTGTAGTCTAGATACCTACAAAAAAATTAGTTGTCTCGGCCCGTATTTTATGGAGTTATGCTCCTTTCGGATGTAATAATCTCCGACTTTGTGATCTGTAGTTGAATGTACAAGTTATAACTGAAGATCCGTGTTCAGTACAGGTGCTAAATTTTGGAAACTTATTTATCTACTTGTATTCTTTCCCCTCGGCCATTTTGGCCCCGGGGTATTGCCATCGCCATGTACGTCTGACCGCATTTTAGGCAAAACCTCTGGAGACAGTAACCACCAAATTTTTAACACTTATATATCTAGTGCTATTCAGATGCCCAGTGGAAGTGGCTCACCTCGACCCATATTTTTTCAAAATTGCCTCTTTACAGGTATATCAATTTATATTTCTGTCCTGAATGTAAACTGTATCTGCAGAACTGTAATACTTAGCATGCATGCTTAGTTCTATACTCCATACACTGATCTGTTGATACATCCATACACTGCAAATTGTAAATTACCTTTTGCTTCATCATCCCACATAGTACTATCTCTTCCCCATTTCACACTACACATGGGTCTAAATCACTTGGGGAAAGCCGAGGGGTTTTGATTACATGTAGATCAATCTCATGTGTGTTTTTTTTTGTCACAGGTGGAATTTTTGTTCTTTCAAGAGTGAAAGCATTAATAAAATAAAAATAAAATAGACTTTTGAAGTTCCTCCCCATTTCTTTCTGTGGATAGATGATTTTTCGCTCATCTCGTCCAGCTTTAGTTTTATTTTTATTATCACCTCTACTGTTGAAAAAAGATAAAATCTGCCCATGAAACATAAAATAAAATTGGTGCGTCTTTATAACCTGGAAGTCCTGTTGCCCCATCTCCTCCTTCCTAGCTCCCTCCTCCAATTCAAGAAGCTTCATATATGCCAGCAGGGTTTTTTTTTAACCACTTTTTCATCGCTGTAACCCCAATTAGAAACTATTGCAAATTGAGTTTTTGTAAAATTTTAAAATGGAGTTTTGACCAAAAAAATGGAGTTTTTTGTTGAAGGGAATAAGCGCTTTGCGCACATAAAAAAATTGAGTTATAGGGAATAAATATTGAGTTCTTCAACAGATAAGTCGAGTTACCAAATAAAACTTGATGTCGAATTCAGAAATATCGAGAAAAATCGAACATTGCTGTTGTTGCAACTCGTGAGTGCTATTGGTAGAAGTTAGCGCTTGTCGACCCGGGGGCATGTAAAATCGGCACAGACAAACGCAACGTTCATGTTAGCAGCTAGTGATGTGAAGCACAATTTCCTTTGGATAAAATACTCACTGGAAAAGTTTTATCAAGCTTGTGAAAAAAATAAAATGTAGGAATCATTCAGCTTCTTCTGGTTTCGTTTTTGACAATCACCTGGGAGATGTTGCCAGACATGTACAGTCGATAAAAATATAGACTGGTTTCACCCAATCATGTCGGTTAATATAGTGAAGCTGTTTTATTTAGCCTTTTGGTTTTGCCTTTCATGCGTATGGCAGGCTGGATGATGGAGCATGGTTTGATAGTCGACTTTTGTGGATGATTTTGTGGATGATTTTCCGGTAATAAATATACATTTTACTTTAAATATTGTAAAGAAAGGACGCCCTGTAAACCACTATCAGCTGTTGTAATTAATTCAGAAAAGTTGGCCTATTTGTCCTTGTCAATCAGTAAAAACCCAGTCAAGTATTCGCAATCGCTTTAATGATAGGAAAACATTTTGTTAGTTCGTTTTTGGCCTTTCCTCTCTACGGAGAACTCTCGGGACTAAGCACTCTCTCTACGATTTAAAGCAGTTGTCAAAGACGCTATGTATATTGAATGAGCAACCTTTCCTGCAGTTTTCACAATGAAAAATAAAATGATATATATTTTTTTTATATAGGCCTATATATTAAAATGAATAAAAATTGATAATTGAGTTTTTTGTTCATTGAATGATTACAACCTTGAAAAAACTAAGCTGATGTTAGTCATTTATATGGCCAAAGCTGAGTTGGTGAGTTTTTGCGCACCAAAGGCACGCTAACAAATGGAGTTTGATAAAGAGGAAGTGGCTAAAAAAAACCCAGGCCAGTATGGTTACTTACTGTTTTCATCATCTCTCCTACCATCCATGTGAACTTGACCATCACACAAATATGTGTTGGGTGTTGGTGCTCTCTCTGTGCTTCTCAATTTCGTCGAAAACGTAAGTGGAGTGAGCTGCAGTTTTCTTGGCTTTGGCTTCTGGTGAGGATCTGGTTTTGGTTGAGGACGTTGGATTTGTGGAGGAGAAGGGTTTAGGGGAGGATCTGGTTTTGGTTGAGGATGTTGAATTTGTGGAGGAGAAGGTTTTAGTGGAGGATCTGGTTTTGGTTGAGGACGTTGGATTTGTGGAAGAGAAGGTTTCAATGGAGGATCTGGTTTTGGTTGAGGATGTTGGACTTGTGGAGGAGAAGGTTTTAGTGGAGGATCTGGTTTTGGTTGAGGACCTGGCTTTGGTTGAGGTTTTGGTTGAGGATCTGGCTTTGGTTGAGGATCTTGAATTTGTGATGGATCTGGCTTGTTTGGAGGCTCGACGGACTGTCTTCCTGAGCATGATTTTAGTACTTGCCCCATTCTGAAATAGAGAAAGAGATATCTCTACGATCTTGAAATAAATAGCAGTTGACTGATGTTAATCATTTATATGGCCAAAGCTCACCGGGCACATGACAGTTTGGCGAATTCATTTTCTACAATATACCTTGAAATAAAATAAAAACACAAGAAATGTTCCTCTTGGTTGATTATATATGTACATGAAGGAAAAAGTGAAGCTATTTGAAATTTAGGCTTCATTATGTGACTCCAGCACTCTGTTAAATGTACTTGAAATTGTGCAGCGAAAGCATGGGAAGGGCAAGTTTAATAAATTATTAATTTTTAGTCTGAAGGACTTTCAGAACCAGAATGTTTGTCAAAATGGTAGAACGATTGAGTGGGAAAGAGAACTGGTTCGTGATGTCTTTCATACTGAATTTAATTTGAAATGGTAGCAAGATTATTGCAAGGTAAATTCTGAGTCAGGATGCTAACAAGACCAGCATCCAGACAGAGGTAGGTCCCCTGTCAAAGTGTTGTTGATGTCAGGGGTATAGATGAGGAAGACAACTGCTAAATATCCATTGAACAGTCTACATGTAACTGAACTCAGGACTCTGGAGGACACTTAGACTGGAGGAGGACACTTGGACTGGAAGAGGACACTTAGTCTGGTGGAGGACCCTTAGACTGGCGGAGGACACTTGGACGGAAGGACACTTGGAGTGGAGGATGCTTGGACTGGAGGACACTTGGACTGGAGGACACTTGGACTGGAAGAGGACTTGGACTGGAAGAGGACACTTGGACTGGAGGACACTTAGACAGGAGGACACTTAGACTGGAGGACACTTAGACTGGACAAGGACACTTGGACTGGAGGAGGACACTTGAACTGGAGGACACTTAAACTGGACACTCAGACTGGAGGAGGACACTTGGACTAGAGAACTTGGACTGGAAGAGGACACTTGGACTGGAGGACACTTAGACTGGAGGACACTTGGACTGGACAAGGACACTTGGACTGGAGGAGGATACTTGGACTGGTGGAGGACACTTAGACTGGAAGAAGACACTTAGACTGGTGGAGGACACTTAGACTGGAGGACACTTGGACTGGAGGAGGACACTTGGACTGGACGACACTTAGACTAGACACTTGAACTGGAGGAGAACACTTGGAATGGTGGAGGACACTTAGACTGGAAGAAGACACTTAGACTCGTGGAGGACACTTAGACTGGAAGACACTTGGACTGGAAGACACTTGGACTGGAGAAAACTTGGACTGGAGGAGGACACTTGGACTGGAGGAGGACACTTAGACTGGAGGACACATAGACTAGACACTTGAACTGGAGGAGAACACTTAGACTGGAGGAGGACATTAAACTGGAGGACACTTGGGCTGGAGCACACTCAGATTGAATTGGAGGAGAACACTTACTGGGGGAGGACACTTAGACTTGACACTTGGACTGGAGGAGGACACTTGGACTGAAGGAGGACACTTGGCCTGGAGGAGGACACTTAGATTAGAGGAGACTTGACTGGAGGCGGACACTTGGCCTGGAGGACACTTGGACTGGAGGAGGAGACTTAGACTGGAGGAGGACACTTGGCCTGGAGGACACTTGAGCTGGAGGAGGACACTTGGACTGGAGGACACTTGAACTGGAGAACACTTAGACTAGACACTCAGACTGAAGGAGGACACTTGGACTGGAAGAGGACACTTAATCTGGTGGAGGACCCCTAGACTGGTGGAGGACACTTGGACGGAAGGACACTTGGAGTGAAGGATGCTTGGACTGGAGGACACTTGGACTGGAAGAGGACTTGGACTGGAAGAGGACATTTGGACTGGAGGACACTTAGACTGATGGACACTTAGACTGGAGGACACTTGGACTGGAGAACACTTGGACTGGACAAGGACACTTGGACTGGAGGAGGACACTTGAACTGGAGGACACTCAAACTGGACACTCAGACTGGAGGAGGACACTTGGACTAGAGAACTTGGACTGGACAATGACACTTGGACTGGTGGAGGACACTTAGACTGGAAGAAGACACTTAGACTGGTGGAAGACACTTAGATTGGAGGACACTTGGACTGGAGAAAACTTGGACTGGAGGAGGACACTTGGACTGGAGGACACTTAGACTAGACACTTGAACTGGAGGAGAACATTTGGAATGGTGGAGGACACTAAGACTGGAAGAAGACACTTAGACTGGTGGAGGACACTTAGACTGGAAGACACTTGGACTGGAGAAAACTTGGACTGGAGGAGGACACTTGGACTGGAGGAGGACACTTATACTGGAGGATACATAGACTAGACAGTTGAACTGGAGGAGAACACTTAGACTGGAGGAGGACATTGAACTGGAGGACACTTGGACTGGGGCACACTCAGATTGAATTGGAGGAGAACACCTACTGGAGGGGGACACTTAGACTTGACACTTGGACTGGAGGAGGACACTTGGCCTGGAGGAGGACACTTAGATTAGAGGAGACTTGACTGGAGGCGGACACTTGGCCTGGAGGACACTTGGACTGGAGGAGGAGACTTAGACTGGAGGAGGACACTTGGCCTGGAGGACACTTGGACTGGAGGAGGAGACTTAGACTGGAGGACACTTGGCCTGGAGGACACTTGGCCTGGAGGACACTTGGACTGGAGGAGGAGACTTAGACTGGAGGACACTTGGACTGGAGGAGGAGACTTAGACTGGAGGAGGACACTTGGCCTGGAGGACACTTGAGCTGGAGGAGGACACTTTGACTGGAGGATACTTGAACTGGAGAACACTTAGACTGGACACTCAGACTGAAGGAGGACACTTGGCCTGGAGGAGGAGACTTGACTGGAGGAGGACACTTGGCCTGGAGGAGGAGACTTAGACTGAAGGACACAGACTAGACACTTGAACTGGGGGAGAACACTCAGACTGGAGGAGGACATTGAACTGGAGGACACTTGGACTGGGGCACACTCAGATTGAATTGGAGAACACCTACTGGAGGAGGACACTTAGACTTGACACTTGGACTGGAGGAGGACACTTGGCCTGGAGGAGGACACTTAGATTAGAGGAGACTTGACTGGAGGCGGACACTTGGCCTGGAGGACACTTGGACTGGAGGAGAAGACTTAGACTGGAGGAGGACACTTGGCATGGAGGACACTTGGACTGGAGGAGGAGACTTAGGCTGGAGGACACTTGGCCTGGAGGACACTTGGACTGGAGGAGGAGACTTAGACTGGAGGAGGACACTTGAGCTGGAGGAGGACACTTGGACTGGAGGACATTTGGACTGGAGGACACTTGAACTGGAGAACACTTAGACTGGACACTCAGACTGAAGGAGGACACTTGGCCTGGAGGAGGAGACTTGACTGGAGGAGGACACTTGGCCTGGAGGAGGAGACTTGACTGGAGGAGGACACTTGGACTGGAGGAGGAGACTTGAATGGAGGAGGACACTTGGCCTGGAGGACACTTGGACTGGAGGAAGAGACAGACAGGGGAGGACACTTGGCCTGGAGGACACTTGAGCTGGAGGAGGACACTTGGACTGGAGGACACTTGGCCTGGAGGACACTTAGACTGGACACTCAGACTGAAGGAGGACACTTGGCCTGGAGGAGACTTAGACTGGAGGTGGACACTTGGCCTGGAGGACACTTGGACTGGAGGAGACTTAGACTGGAGGAGGACACTTGGCCTGGAGGACACTTGAGCTGGAGGAGGACACTTGGACTGGAGGACACTTGGACTGGAGGACACTTGAACTGGAGAACACTGGACACTCAGACTGAAGGAGGGCACTTGGCCTGGAGGAGGACACTTAGACTGGAGGAGACTTAGACTGGAGGTGGACACTTGGCCTGGAGGAGGACACTTAGACTGGAGGAGAGTTAGACTGGAGGAGAACACTTGGCCTGGAGGACACTTGGACTGGAGAAAGACACTTAGACTGGAGGAGACTTGGACTGGAGGAGGGAGGGAGGGAATTTGGCTTAATGTCACACTCAAGTTTGTTTCACTCATATGGTGACAGTCAGTTTGGTTGATGGAGGAAGCCAGAGTACCCAGGGAGAACCACTGCCCTTCGGCAAGTAACTGACAAACTTTCACACATGGACCAACTGGGATCGAACCCGTGCCGGTTCAGCGGTGTGTGGACTGGAGGACACTTGGACTGGAGAACACTTAGACTGGACACTCAGACTGGAGGAGGACACTTAGACTGGTGGAGGGCATTTAGGCTGGAGGATACTTGGACTGGAGAAATATTTGACTGGAGGAGGACACTTGGACTAGAGGAAGACACTTAGACTGGGGGACACTTAGACACTTGAACTGGAGGAGAACACTTAGACTGGAGGAGGACATTGAACAGGAGGACACTTGGACTGGAGCACACTCAAATTAGACACTTGAATTGAAGGAGAACACTTACTGGAGGAGGACACTTAGACTGGAGGAGACTTGGACTGGAGGAGGACACTTGAACTGGAAGAGGACACTTGGCCTGGAGGAGGACACTTAGACTGGAGGAGACTTAGAATGGAGGTGGACACTTGGCCTGGAGGACACTTGGACTGGTGGAGGACACTTAGACTGGAGGAGACTTAGACTGGAGGCGGACACTTGGCCTGGAGGACACTTGGACTGGAGGAGGACACTTAGACTGGAGGAGACTTAGACTGGAGGAGGACAATTGGTCTGTAGGACCCTTGGACTGGAGAACACTTAGTCTGGAGGAGGACACCTGGACTGGAGGACACTTGGACTGGAGGAGGACACTTACATGTAGACTGGAGGAGGAGACTTAGACTGGAGGAGGAGACTGGACGGGGACACTTGGACTGGTGGAGCACACTTGGACTGGAGGAGGAAACTTGGACTGGACACTAAGACTGGAGGAGGACACGTAGACTGGAGGAGGACACTTGGACTGGAGGACACTTAGACTAGACATTTAGACTGGAGGAGGACACTTAGACTGGAGGAGGAGACTGGAGGGGGACACTTGGACTGGAGGACATTTAGACTGGAGGAGGACACTTACATGTAGACTGGAGGAGGAGACTTAGACTGGAGGAGGATACTTGGACTAGAGAAGGACACTTGGACTGGAATACACTTGGACTGGTGGACACTTAGACTGGGCACTTAGATTGGAGGACACTTGGACTGGAGACACTTAGACTGGAGAATGACACTTGGACTGGTGAAGGACACTTTGACTGGAGGAGGACACTTGGACCGGAGGGGGACATTTGAACTGGAGGATACTTGGACTGGAGGGGGACACTTGGACTGGAGGAGGACAGGACTGGAGGATACTTAGACTGGAGGAGAACAATTAGACTGGAGGAGGACAGGACTGGAGGATACTTAGACTAGGCACGTAGACTGGAGGAGAACAATTATACTGGAGGAGGACACTTAGACTGGAGGAGGTGTTTGGACTGGAGGACACCTAGACTGGACACTTAGACTAGCGGAGGACACTTGGACTGGAGGAGGGCACTTAGACTGGAGGAGGACAATTAGACTGGAGGCGGACACTTGGACTGGAGGACACTTAGACTGGAGGAGGACACTTAGACTGGACAATTAGACTGGAGGAGGACAATTGGACTGGAGGACACTTAGACTGGAGGAGGACACTTAGACTGGAGGAGGAAACTTGGACTGGACACTTAAACTGGAGGACACTTGGACTAGAGGAGGACACTTGGACTGGCGGATACTTAAGACTTGACACTTAGACTGGAAGAAGACACTTGGATAGGAGAACACTTGGACTGGAAGAAACTTTCTCCTTCCAACATCTTGAATTGTCCAATTGTGAAAAGTTTTGAACATCTAGAACTGAATGTAGGAAGATAATTTTTAGCCTTATAAAAGTGTTGAAATGATATGCATTTCTTAATTTGGGAAACAGGACATCACCTGTCTTATATCGGAATTGGCACTAGATCGAGGTACCTTTAATATAGTGAGGGTAGACTGTATTAGATACTTTACTGTACCATTGTGTGAATTTTTAATATGGACTACATGTATTCAGAAAATTACTTCATGATGCATATACACATTAACATGTACAGTACACCCAAGAATTAAACTGGTCAAATTCGCGAAGGATAGCCGAAAAATGTCGCTTGATTCGCCAGTACCTCTCGTCATACCTTTCGCGAGAAAATGTCAGAATTGAACCTTTCGCGAAAGGAATACGCGAACGATGTTTGAGGAAATACATGTCGTAAAATGTTTATATTCTTGTCTGTCAACTATTTATTTTTCATTTGCTGGTGTGTTTTGTTTTTAATGGCATTAATTAGGTCCATATACCTAATTTTGCAAATGAATTGCAACTATAAAATCACGACGACGTAGGCCTACCGGTTTTCCTCGTCAGTCCATGATGATCATGATGCAAGACGTGATTCACGCAAAATCGAGATCGTAAAATCGGGAGCTATATCACCGTATTCATCTAGTCAAAAAGTCGCATCATCTGCCCCTTATTTGAGTTCATTGTGCTGTATGGCTTGTTTTTGTAACTGAAATCTTTCATATCCAAATGAACTTCGCAGTGCATGAAGCCCGATCTAAAACATGGCGTCAGCCAGCCGTTCATAAGAGGCATGTCCAGTTGCTACGAAGAGGGGAAACAACTCTGAGCAGACATTTATAAAAATTGTATTGCCTTCATTGGCGGAACAGGGGTTATTCTTGACGAAAGAATTATTCTACTCAGTTTCCAAATTCAATAAAACTAACTCGGTTTTTTCAGCATGCCCGAATGTCTCCAAAAAGTCAAATTTTTTAAGTTTTCATCACATGAATTATAAAAACTCATTTTTTAAAAAAGTTTTCATCACAGAATAAAAAGTCATTATTTTAAAGTTTTCATCTTTAACGGAATGCATTTATATTGCAGTGGCAGGGAGCATGGCAAGCCGTTTCAGTATTTAATTGGTTATTCCACATATGTTGAAAACCTTTGCACATATGTCAAAAAGTTTTCAACATATGTATGAAACTTTTCAACATATGTCTAAAAGTGCGAATTTATTCCACATATGTGTAAAAGTTTTATACATATGTTGAAAACTTTTTGACATATGTGCAAAAGTTTTCAATATATGTGGAATAACTAATTTATTTAACATATGTGTAAAACTTTTCAACATATGTCTAAAACTTTTACACATATGTCTAAAAGATTTACACATATATGTCTAAAAGTTTTCGACATATGTCTAAAACTTTTACACATATGTATAAAACTTTTCAACATAAGTGAAATAGTTATTTTATTTCACATATGTGCAAAACTTTTGCACATATGTCTAAAAGTTGCGACATCTGCCGTAGGCATCGACTGCTCCCTGGTATCATTTTGGCGCCTTTTCCTCCTGCAAACAAAGGAACAATCTTTCCACAATGATAACATATTCAGTAGGTTGACCTTGAAATGGCTGTAAGAGACTTGAGTTCGTGTGTTTATTTATCTGTGACCTGGCTGATTACTCGTACACTACCGTATTTCGATCCTGTATGTCAGATGTCTTGTTAATTCGGGCTTTGTTCCTACCCCAGCCCCGCTCTCCTCTTTCTCTTGAAGTTTGCATGGACCCACCATACTCTGTACCACATATAACTACCGCACACAGAGGCTTGTTGTTGGTCAGTTAATAATTTAGGATCTTAATTTTCATATATACTCTCCTCGTAATCATATTTATGGAGTAGAATGACAGTATATAACAATATTAATATCATAATTAATAACTGACCAACAACAAGCCCCTGTGCTACCGCAGTTTGTACGATCTGCGTTAGCCACAGAAGTAGGTGCGTTTACGGAAGATAGTCATGTATGGACCTTGAATCTAAGATAATGTAGTAATATTATTATTATTATAAGCTTCCGTGTCCTCACTGTAGTTCCACATGTCTCGCATAGTCGGCGAGACGAAAAACAAACCCCGAATGGACAGTGTCACTTTGAAATGGTCGTTAGATAACAAACATTCACGAGAGATTATACCACAGGGAGCAGTCCATTTCCTTTCCATTAACTCTCCTGGCATTTATTTAACATATGTACAAAAGTTTTGCACATATGTGGAAAAACACTTTATTTGACATATGTGGAAAAGTTTTGCACATATGTATAAAACTTTTCAACATATGTGAAATAGTTAATTCATTTTACATATGTGTAAAACTTTTCCACATATGTGTAAAACTTTTCAACATATGTGTAAAACTTTTGCACATATGTGTAAATTTTTTGCACATATGTCTAAAAACTTTTTTACACATATGTGGAATTCTTTTGTACATATGTGCAAAAGTTTTCAACATATATGTGGAATAACCGATTAAATACTGAAACGGCTTGCCATAAGGGAGCGGCATTTTGTTTCAAGATAATTATTCAAATCAACGAGATATGATATTATTGAGTACATTTTGGGCAACACGTGATATGCATGTCTGCGCGTGACAAGGGAACCAATTAAATCGTCACATCATTTGGCCAGCCAATCATAGATCACCACGAGGTCAGCCCAGCTCGCCTCACCTGCGTTAGTCAGTCGGCTCACAGCTTGCATTGCACACAGACGTGCGATTTGTAAATGAACAATCAGTCGGCCAACAGCATGCAAACGTTTATGTAACAGTCGTTTCGCAATTCGGTATGAGGCGCCGTTTGTCACTTTCTGATTTAATCTACTGATTTATAAATATCGGGTATTTAGCAGTCGGATATATAAATGTGCATAAAATGAGCGTGAAATAAACACCGACTTTAGTCAATTTTAAATCCTATATCAGCGAATAAAATCCAAGAAATATTTATAAATACCTATATTAGATTTCAAGATATATATATCTCTCGTTGTGTTATTTCTGGGATATAAATTCCTCCACAATATATATATATATTCCTGACAAACGATTTCTTATTTATATATCCGAGGTAACGTATCTTACTGATATATAAATATTTCAAAATGTGCTGTTGGGTATATATATATCCAGTCTTCGTCTAACTCCGGATTTACAAATACTGTACTGAGAAAGTCTCATATATCCCATTTATAGTATGCTAATAGTATGCTGATGAGTCTCAAAAACCGATGACGTCATCGGTTTTGGTGTTGGTTTAGATCATATTGTCTATTTCGTGTTTCAGGTGACAAAAGTCCTTGTGATCCGTGGGCAAGACATAATGAATACTAATAATAATAGCTTTCTATAAATTCTGTGCTTCTGCGAATAACGCTGGTTAAAAGTAAGAAGTACCTGAATGAATTTGCCCGATAATATTCACAGATGACCCACAAATTAGCGTGTGTTTACAATACCGCACATGAGAATCTGCGGAATGATTGAGCGGTGTTTGCCGACCCTTGGTACACTTGAAGAGGCTTAGTGTGACATCATCATTTTTGCGGTAAACGTATCGCAACTCATTAGCATATTATAACTGGGATATCTATATATGAGACTTTCTCAGTTCAGTATTTGTAAATCCGGAGTTAGATGAAGATGGATATATATATACCCAACTACACATTTTTAAATATTTATATATCAGTAAGATACGTTACCTTGGATATATAAATAAGAAATCCTTTATCAGGAATATATATATATATGGTGGAGAAATTTATATCCCAGAAATAACACGAGAGATATATATATCTTGAAATTCAAAATAGGTATTTATAAATTTTTCTCGGATTTTATTCGCTGATATAGGATTTAAAATTGACTGAACTTGGTGTTTATCTCACGCTCATTTTTTGCAAATTTATATATCCGACTGCTAAATACCCGATATTTATATATCCGACTGCTAAATACCCGATATTTATAAATCAGTAGATTAAATCAGAAAGTGACAAACGGCGCCTCATAATTCGGCGTACAAATCTGATTTACATCCTAATTCTTAACTGTTGGAGTTTACAAACTGTGATCGAGCTTTGGGAACGCTAGTCAGATGTCACGCTTACAGTTAACGGCCGCATGCTGATATCGGCGGCCATCTTCAGCAGACGTCCCGGCACCGGTTGTTAACCTAACTTCATGTTATCGGACCCGTAAACCGTGATCAAGAAAAGATCCCTGAAAATAATTCCTTCTATACGGGACTCTTCATGCATCTGGCGACGGGCAAAAGCATTTGCCTTACCGTTCTTCCATCGGCATCGTGAGACGAACGACACGGATTTTTCAAATATGCAACTG
The DNA here is from genome assembly GCA_036873755.1 of Hanleya hanleyi. NCBI lineage: Eukaryota > Metazoa > Mollusca > Polyplacophora > Lepidopleurida > Hanleyidae > Hanleya > Hanleya hanleyi. The sequence continues at coordinate 10,428 of JAVTVY010010359.1, read as the reverse complement.
AGTTTCGCTCGGGTATACGACTACGGGACGACAGCAGCAACAACAACAACAACGTTGTTCTTCTATCCAGTTCGAAGGGCCTTCCGGTAGAACTCTGTGATCGAATAGGGTTGCTGCGCCTAAGTTTTCCACGAAGCATGACACAAGGCACCAGTGAATAAGCTTCAACGTGAGTGCTCGCGACCGAGGTTTTGTCCCGTGTTTGAGGATACAGCGAAGGATGACACGCAAATTCGTGAAGCGTTCCATATTTCCGACGAGAATTGGGCTTGACAGCTATAGGCAGCAGACCGGCAGATGCGTCCCAACGTATTACTTCGGCTGCAATCGTCGAAGATTGGACATCATTTGTCAACATGCAACTGCCCTCACCTTTCCGAGCATTTTCTATCTGCGACTGGCAACCGGTGAACTACTAGTAGATAGTAGATTCCGTGAAAATGCTGAAGCAGTCCGCTGCTACCGGCACGTCATGTGGTAACTTTGTGTACGAGCTGGGATATTGACATCTCCAGGTGCATTTACGGTCAGTTGTCGAGTAAAAATGTGTTGTATTAGAACTGGTTTATGATATCTAGAATAAAATCAGGTTCATACTCCATGTAAGAATCACGAGACAAAGCATACAATATCTGGGACTAAGGCTGGTTAAAAAAAAATTCCTGTTTAGCATCACCGCCCGCCCCCGAAATTTCGTCCGCCCCCCAAATTTTTTTTTTTTTGCCTAAAAGTCCGTTTTCGACTCAAATGTCCGTTTCCGAGGCCCAAGTCCGCATTTTGTAGATAACCGAGCATGCTGAGTTGTGAAGCGTGGGCGCTTCAAAGTTGCGAAAATGCCATTCGTTATCTGCCAAGTTCATTCATAAAGAATTTCCACATCTATTATCGTACTTGTGGACAACCAACGTTTTGAAAATCTACAATTATGAAGGCAAACAGCAGAGCAGGACGATGGATGCCACCTACTTTATTCAGAGCAGAAATTCAACTATTCAGGCAAGGTTTATTGATGATTTTATTCACACAAGCCACTACAAAAAAAAAAAAAAAAAAAAAAAAAAAAAATGCGCCCTCCCTGCCCAGATTTATATAAAAAAATGATGCTAAACAGGAAATTTATTTTAACCAGCCTAACAATGTGTCTGGACTTGACTCTTTTCAACGGCACAAAGGATGGGACAATAGCTTCCTACATGAAGTATCTACCTAAAATCAGCAATGTGAGGGACACTTTAAACGACCCAAGTTTTAAAACAAACTTGACTAATATCTATTGACTATTGCTGAAGTTACTGCAGTTGTCATTTTTTCATGGGATTTATGTGTTGAGCGTACCGAGGTATACATCCGCATAGCAGTTACAAACTAGGCATACAGCTGCAGGATTCCGAGGTGTATTTATTCCATAACAGGAAAAACAAATTTAATATTTGCACAGCTTTAATATTCATCTTATTGTTTTGTGCTAGTATTGATAATTTGTCTACAGGTGCTTTATGCCACAGTCCAGCATAGCTATGATTTTACGGTATTGTAAGATCTATAAACTGCCTGATATATTACTGCATGATATCATTGAAATAGTCCTAAATTTGGCGAACAGCAACGTTGTACCAATGCATTTAACTATTGTGTGTCCCAACTAATCTATTGAGAACGTTTTGTCAGATTTTTGGAAAAATATATATTGTTGTGTTCTGAAACTTATGTCATTAGTACAATGCAAATATTATAGTATTCAGTCAAAATATTACCGAACAGCACTCCGTAGAACTATCTGTTTGAAACATTTTCTGTTTGGGTGGTCATTCTCTGGGTTAAATTTTGACGTCGCCAAGGCTGAGGTGGGACTGTCCCATATGTGCAAAGGAGTGGGAGGTTGTCATTTTCTATTGTGACGTCAGGGTCAACGCTATGACGTTGCTACTGTGGCCAGTATTGATGAATTGTCTTTGTAACGTCTTATTGTGACATCATGGCATTATTGTTGATTTGTGACATTGTGGAACTGTAAAAATTCCATGAATGGAATAGAATGCCTATCAAACCGAGTATTGAGGGTGCACTCCAGAGATTCTTTCATTCGGCATGGAATAGACTATGGGTCCGTTTTTCGGCCACCAGTTGTCGTAAAACCTTCAACCCAAATCACTTATATGTATATATTTTCTGAAAGAGCACGATGAAACTATTATTTTAAGATATACCACTGCTATGTTATAGAAAATTTAAACTCGAACATTCTTCTCCATGCTTGCTTCATTTTTCCTAGAAAACCCCTTAAAAATGTCGAAAAATGGTCAAATTCGGCTCAATTTCCAGAAAAATCTGTAAGGGCGATTTTAATTAAACTTCTTACACACGTTCCCTGGTCCGGTCTCAACTTAAAAAGGCAAACAAAAGTGGGTGTCAACCTAACCGTTTTTTGTCAGATTTTCTTCCCGTAAATGAGTCCCGATTTTTAGGCACACCCAAGGGGCATAACTGAGGCAGGATAAACTTTACTCCATGATCCCGATCAGCGTGTAGACGAAGCCAGCCCTCGATTTGTACGTCCTCGTTTGCAGCGTTGATAATGCTGAATAGGATGGCATTATAGATATAAGCTATTAAGGAGACAAGAAGAATTATGATGTAGCAGAACAAGGGCAGTCTATCGTATTATGAAATTAGAGAGGGGCCATTACTACGAAACTGTGGAGGGCAACCTGAACTGACCCAAATCAACAATGGCTGACGTCAAAATTTAACCCAGAGAATGACACCCAAAACAGAAAATGTTTCAAACAGATAGTTCTACAGAATGTTGTTTGCTAATATTTTGCATGAATACTATAATAATTGCATTTTACCAGTGACATAAGTTTCAGAACGCAGCAATATATATTTGTCAAAAAATCAAACAAAACGTTCTCAATAGATTAGTTGGGACACACAATAGAGCTGCAGTCCCATTTTGGGGGCATCATGTTGATCAGTCTGTGCTTGTGACAACAAATGTTTTTTACTATTGTATTTACTGGTTATAGGTAATACTTGTGATATAAATGAGCAGTGTGACTAACGTCACAGGACCTACGAGTAGGATAGACATTAGCACTTCGACGCGAACTGAACTCTCGGAAATCCCCAGCCCCAGTTGAAATCCTGCCTATATTAAGATGGGCCCTGCCCAAGTCAGAATCAACAGTAATTTTCATCAAAAGTAGGTCAGCTCAGAACTTGTTGGTAACAATACCCTAAGTCAATGGTTCTCCTTGTTTTGCCGACGAAAGGATTTGGATGGACTCACTGATTCATTACCGGACAATTTGCAATCTATAGCCTACTTCGTAGGAACATGTATACAGGCAGTATTTTCGTTATTTTGGGATAACACTATCTTAGAATAGCACAAATTCTAGGAAAAAAAAAAAAAATTGGTCGACTTCCGTGCGGGATTCGAACCACCTAGCTCATTCGAACCAGGCAGCTCATGCTCATGCCATGCAGGTTTCATATGTTTGCGCGCAATTATGAGTACACTCGCAACTCATAATACTGATTGGCAGTCAGTCAATGATTTAAGAGAGTCAACTCTTTGGCATTGCCCTGCTGTCAGCTTCTCAGAATACAGGGTAAATTTTGAAGTGCATACACGCACTCATCTGCTCAAGTCAAGGTAAATCCTGAATCCCTGCCGAGTAGTTCAGTGTAAGTGCTAGACCAGTCTCCAGTGAAACTTTATTGCTATAAAATGCTATTATAATCTTCCTTGTATCAACTATACGTATGGCGCCGCACAGCGGCCACATACTTGCTGTAGATTTTATACTTCAAGTGTACATGTAATTGTAAGCTTTTCTTACTCGATCGTATGTTGTAATGATTTACAAGCTATGTTACATGGTGTGTCGAGTGTGCTGCTCCATTACGAACACAAATGGGCTGGGTGGTGCTTAGTTGGTTGATTTAGGCTAAAGAATGTGATTCAATGCTTTTCTTATGCAATCTATGCCTGTCAAAGCTCAGCAATTGCTTTGCTCAGCAATTCCCTTGTCACGCGCTCTTATTTGATATTCTGAGCCCTATTACTCGCATTGTTTAATATACATGTCTCGCTATACGCATCTGAAAAACCACTCTAGCAGGTCTTTTCAAACTTTTGTTAAATGAGTTGTACTTTTCCAGGGCTTCGTTTTTAGCGCGAGTGATAGCTCACCTACACTCGCGTAAATTTATGTCACGAGTGATTTTTAGCTTATGTAAACTGTCACATTTTATATTGTATTATATTGCAGTCACTCGCGTGACTTTTTAATACCCACTTCTAAATATTTTGACGAGCTATTTTAGCTCTCGCACTAATTCTGAACACGAAGTCCTGCTTTTCATGTTGTTCCTCTTGTTTCAATCCAGTTCAGCTTTTCAGAATTTTTTCATGCAGGTCACTCTGATCTCTTAGTTGAACAGCGGGCATTTTCCAGATTTTCATGCCAGGTCACTCTGATCTCTGTTGTAACCACCTTGGCTGTTGTTACGTTATATTCTCTGTGCAGCATTAGACATGTTGGCAAACAAGCCAGTCAAAACGCAGATTTCCAAATGTTTTAAGCTGTATTTTAGTTTTATCTAAGTACAATCTCTATTCAGGGTTCGCCTGGTATAGTCCATGGCATGGCATTCACAGGAGTCCCACTGAACCTCTTTATTCCAGACTGTTTAACTGGACTAGGTTGTATGGGAGCAGTCTATGCAAATCGCTCATTTTTCCATTTTGCTGTATCATATGCTTGATGTTACTATGTGCTCGAAGTGTTCAATTGTTTGTAGTCCAAATGCATGTCTAGATTCAGTACCGACGGTAGTCAGTCAAGCAGTGTTTTAAAAAGTATAAGCCATCAGTATATCACCCATTTCCGTGAGAGTTTTACTCGTAAAACAAATCGAGTTCAGTTGTACCCGTTTCATAGTATTGGTGATTATCTATTGCTGAACACTGTCTTAATTCCATTAATGTCACTTTTCCATTCAGAAAGGGCAGTTCGTCATGCGAGGCTTTTCAGTCGGGTACACCATGCAGGTAGCTTTTCCAAGTGCAGCAAAGGTTCCCTGCGTGGAGTCGCCTATTGTTTTCCTTGTATGACAAATAGACCTTCAGAAATGATAATTCGAAATTATGTGGTATTCTACATGTATTTTTTATCATTCACATGTAGGTCATACACAAGTCTTGGGGTAAATTTTTATATGTACTTCCGTGTATGCGCTTAATTCAATGCTGTATCATATGCTGCATATTTATGTACGATTACGCGAACCAATGAAATGATCACTAAATGCCCATTTCTACACCAGATGGCATACCAGAACTTGAGCAGCAGTTATGATCAAATATGGACAGCGATAATTGGTTCTTGATAAACTTTGACGTGCTATGTATCGTGATGCAAAGTATTTGCATTTTATCCCGATTGTGATGGTGGATTTCTAAGTGATTGTATGGGTCATAGTGATATTAGTCCATCTTCTGTGTAAAGAGAACTGTATATCACATCTCGTACCAAGCAACTTATCAATGGACATTTCCTACTGTCACTGATCTTCAACCAATATTGGTTTAATTTAACATTCTTTGGGGAATTCGGCTGATTCTCAGCCTCCTCTTTGGGAATCACGCCAAGATGGCTTGGCTTTCTTTTCCAAATCATGATAAATGTAGCGCTATTTTACACTTTAAGCATAAAGCAGCAGCCTCTATTTCAATCCTATTGCTAGTCCTACCTACAGCAGTAGCACGGACCGCTGGTACAAGCATTGCTGCGACATTCGGTGTTACAAGCAACACCACCTTGCTGCGATATGCGGTGTTACAAGCAACACCACATTGCTGCTGCGACATACGCCCGGTGTTACAAGCAACACCACATTGCTGCGACATTCGGTGTTACAAGCATCACCACATTGCTGCGACATTCGGTGTTACAAGCAACACCACATTGCTGCTGCGACATACGCCCGGTGTTACAAGCAACACCACATTGCTGCGACATTCGGTGTTACAAGCAACACCACCTTCCTGCAACATTGGGTGTTACAAGCAGCAACACTCCTGTTCGCCTGTGTCACAAGCAGTGACATGGGCAGGTGTTACAAGCAACACCTTATTTGCCAAAATAAACTATATTAATATCAATACTAGTTTTGTTGTGTGTTGCGTAAATTGGGACTCAATGACATGGCATTGAGTACATTTTGGGCAACACGTGATATGCATGTCTGCGCGTGACAAGGGAACCAATTAAATCGTCACATCATTTGGCCAGCCAATCATAGATCACCACGAGGTCAGCCCAGCTCGCCTCACTAACTGCGTTAGTCAGTCGGCTCACAGCTTGCATTGCACACAGACGTGCGATTTGTAAATGAACAACCCTCCTCCACCCTCAGTCACATCACCTTGGGCTTTACTTGTTGAACTTTCCTATGGGAATCACGCCAGGATGGCTTGGCTTTCTTTTCCAAATCATGATAAATGTAGCGCTATTTTACACTTTAAGCATAAAGCAGCAGCCTCTATTTCAATCCTATTGCTAGTCCTACCTACAGCAGTAGCACGGACCGCTGGTACAAGCATTGCTGCGACATTCGGTGTTACAAGCAACACCACCTTGCTGCGATATGCGGTGTTACAAGCAACACCACATTGCTGCTGCGACATACGCCCGGTGTTACAAGCAACACCACATTGCTGCGACATTCGGTGTTACAAGCATCACCACATTGCTGCGACATTCGGTGTTACAAGCAACACCACATTGCTGCTGCGACATACGCCCGGTGTTACAAGCAACACCACATTGCTGCGACATTCGGTGTTACAAGCAACACCACCTTCCTGCAACTTTGGGTGTTGCAAGCAGCAACACTCCTGTTCGCCTGTGTCACAAGCAGTGACATGGGCAGGTGTTACAAACAACACCTTATTTGCCAAAATAAACTATATTAATATCAATACTAGTTTTGTTGTGTGTTGCGTAAATAATAATTTAGGATCTTAATTTTCATATATACTCTCCTCGTAATCATATTTATGGAGTAGAATGACAGTATATAACAATATTAATATCATAATAACTGACCAACAACAAGCCCCTGTGCTACCGCAGTTTGTACGATCTGCGTTAGCCACAGAAGTAGGTGCGTTTACGGAAGATAGTCATGTATGGACCTTGAATCTAAGATAATGTAGTAATATTATTATTTGGTGTTACAAGCAACACCACCTTCCTGCAACTTTGGGTGTTGCAAGCAGCAACACTCCTGTTCGCCTGTGTCACAAGCAGTGACATGAGCAGGTGTTACAAACAACACCTTATTTGCCAAAATAAACTATATTAATATCAATACTAGTTTTGTTGTGTGTTGCGTAAATAATAATTTAGGATCTTAATTTTCATATATACTCTCCTCGTAATCATATTTATGGAGTAGAATGACAGTATATAACAATATTAATATCATAATAACTGACCAACAACAAGCCCCTGTGCTACCGCAGTTTGTACGATCTGCGTTAGCCACAGAAGTAGGTGCGTTTACGGAAGATAGTCATGTATGGACCTTGAATCTAAGATAATGTAGTAATATTATTATTATTATAAGCTTCCGTGTCCTCACTGTAGTTCCACATGTCTCGCATAGTCGGCGAGACGAAAAACAAACCCCGAAGGGACAGTGTCACTTTGAAATGGTCGTTAGATAACAAACATTCACGAGAGATTATACCACAGGGAGCAGTCCATTTCCTTTCCATTAACTCTCCTGGCATTTATTTAACATATGTACAAAAGTTTTGCACATATGTGGAAAAACACTTTATTTGACATATGTGGAAAAGTTTTGCACATATGTATAAAACTTTTCAACATATGTGAAATAGTTAATTGATTTTACATATGTGTAAAACTTTTCCACATATGTGTAAAACTTTTCAAGATACACATATGTATGTGTAAAACTTTTGCACATATGTGTAAATTTTTTGCACATATGTCTAAAAACTTTTTTACACATATGTGGAATTCTTTTGTACATATGTGCAAAAGTTTTCAACATATATGTGGAATAACCGATTAAATACTGAAACGGCTTGCCATAAGGGAGCGGCATTTTGTTTCAAGATAATTATTCAAATCAACGAGATATGATATAATTCTAGCGGAGAATTGGTGTGATTAATAAAAAGCGGTTTAGGCATTTTTTTCTTTTTTTCTTCCTAAGACTTGAATTTGAAATTCCCCCGACACAATTTGAAATGAAAGTGTTAATTTTCCTTGAATTGCATTTTATTGCAGAAAATGTATCCTACGAGAATGAAATTTGCAATTTCCGAAAACGTTGTGCATGCAAGGAAACCAAACGGCCGTAAATTCAAGATGGCCATAATAAATACCAAGCTGAACCGTAGACCAGTCAGTGCTCTACTAAAATAGACAACCCGATCATGATTGATTGCAGCTCTCGTCTTGCACACGTGAAACTTCTTTATTTATACAATTTGTACGTTTGGTTTTGATGTATTTTCAATCCTTGGTATAGCTGGACATTTCACCTTTTATTTCGTGTTGAAACGAAACGGTACGGGATGTAGCCGAAAAATGATGACGGCTGACTGCCGGCACACGTTGCTCTGCTGCGCAGTGCTGTCGGGCGTTGTAGCTGTCCTTTCTCCTGGTCGTTTGGAAACTTCCACCCGGTCGTATTAATCACAAACCCATACTTTCTAGCATAAAAAAATGCATTGGATGGTTCCCGACGAATCGAATTGGAAGCGTTCACTAAAACTAGGAAAGTAAGGCACAAAACTTTTTTAGCTATGCCGTATTCGATACGCACATGGCCTTTTCAACAACAACAACAACAACGACGACAATGTGAGTGGAGATTTTCTTTGGTTTCGTAGACTGTATTTTCTGCCTATTTCGTTCCTGAAACCCAATTTTGTTGCAGGAAATTCTTGCTGGGTGAAATCGAGAATAGTGGTCCTAAAACATATGCAATTGTAACCCGGATAAGAAGATCCAACACTCCCGCATTTGTTGCCATCTTGTCTTGTCAAAATTATGTGGATCGCTTTACGTCAAGTTACGATCGCGAAAGCTATGAAATAAATATGAAATCATCGTAAGTTATTATCAACCTTTCACACATGCTTTCGCGAACGTTTCGCGAAAGATGAACCCAACGTTTCGCGAGCAGTGACCAGTTTAATTCTTGGGCGTACTGTATGGGAGACTCTCCCAGAATTCTGGATACAAAGTAATACAATAATTTAAACCATTCTGGATACAAATTAATACAATAATTTAAACTATTCTGGATACAAATTATTATACAGATATACCAGGCTTCGGGGGTGTATTTGCGATATATCCCGGTCAAGACCATAGAAAATTTCCCGAGCGTTAGCGAGGGAAATTTGCCATGGTCGAGACCGGGATATATCGCAAATACACCCTCGAAGCCTGGTATATCTGTATAATTACACCGCATATCCTAAAGGACTGGCGTATAACAAGGAAGCTGCTTTTGTTGTAATAGTCACCATTATGTCGGCGTAAATTCACGTAGAATTCTTTGAGTAGCACACTAAGTTCGTTTGCCGGGAGAATTTCAAAGTCTATGGCTCTGCCTTTTGCTGTACAGTAGTCCTTCAATAGTTTCACAGCAAATTTAGTCGACTTTTCTAGTCGTGTTTCTAGGATTATTGCTACTCAGAAACGAGTCGATCTCATCGCCAGCAAACGCTCCAAATCTGTCGCCCGTGGGCGCTGCCATGTTTGTTTACAAACAAGACATCAGGGGAGATAATTCGGCGGCGGGATAATTCGGCAAATACTTTTAGGCAAATACCCCGCTGCCAAGGCAACGGAAGGCAAATTTCCTGCTGCCCCTGACAGTCGCGTGAGAATGACTTGTGGATGAGAATTTGCCGTAAATGCCCCGGCTAAGAACCAATCAAAACTCGTCTATCTTATATAAGGTGTAATTATTTAATTTAAACCATTCTGGATACAAATTATTACAGTAATCCATGTACAAGATACAGTACAAGATGGATGAGGTGATGAATGGTTATATTGGCCATCTCAACTTTAATATTGATATTGATATAGTGACAGAGTTGGCTGACAGGAGGCCTGTTTTACAGATCTGTGTCTTTCATATATTCCCTCCATTGCCTGTGGTAAAAAAAAGAGCATAGGGCCTACAGAGCTTGCCTGAGTGAAATTGCATGGAAAATTTTGTGACCGACTTCATTCCTTACCTGATCCTCACACCCTTGAATTTGAAACTTTCGTCTGCAAAGATGTCGCCCATGCAGTGTCGATCGAGTTGGTTCATCAGATATCGCCCTACTGAATGCAGATTCTTTAGTTATCTGAT
>JAVTVY010010358.1:0-47426 GCA_036873755.1 Hanleya hanleyi | reverse complement strand
TATGGAATAAATTAATACAGGATCATAAATTGTGATATCTCTGACATTCTGGTCCTACTAATACCTCTGTCTATGGAGTAAATTAATACAGGATCATAAATTGTGATATCTGTGACTGACATTCTGGTCCTACTAATACTTCTGTCTATGGACTAAATTAATACAGGATCATAAATTGTGATATCTCTGACATTCTGGTCCTACTAATACCTCTGTCTATGGAGTAAATTAATACAGGATCATATTGTGATATCTCTGACTGACATTCAGGTCCTACTAATATCTCTGTCTATGGAGAAAATTGATACAGCATCATAAATTGTCATATCTCTGACTGGTATTCTGGTCCTACTAATACCTCTGTCTGTGGAGAAAATTAATACAGGATCATAAATTGTGATATCTCTGACTGACATTCTGGTCCTAGTAATACCTCTGTCTATGGAGTAAATTAATACAGGATCATAGATTGTGATATCTCTGACTGGCATTCTGGTCCTACTAATACCTCTGTCTGTGGAGAAAATTAATACAGGATCATAAATTGTGATACCTCTGACTGACATTCTGGTCCTACTAATACCTCAGTCTATGGAGTAAATTAATACAGGATCAGAATTGTGATATCTCTGACTGACATTCTGGTCCTACTAATGCCTCTGTCTATGGAGTAAATTAATACAGGATCATAAATTGTGATATCTCTGATTGACATTCTGGTTCTACTAATACCTCTGTCTGTGGAGTAAATTAATACAGGATCATAAAATGTGATATCTCTGGCTGACATTCTGGTCCTACTAATACCTCTGTCTGTGGAGTAAATTGATACAGGATCATAAATTGTTATATCTCTGACTGACATTCTGGTCCTACTAATACTTCTGTGTATGGAGTAAATTGATACAGGATCATAGATTGTGATATCTCTGACTGGCATTCTGGTCCTACTAATACCTCTGTCAGTGGAGTAAATTAATACAGGATCATAAATTGTGATATCTCTGACTGACATTCTGGTCCTACTAATACCTCTGTCTATGGAGTAAATAGATACAGGATAATAAATTGTCATATCTCTGACTGGTATTCTGGTCCTACTAATACCTCTGTCTGTGGAGAAAATTAATACAGGATCATAAATTGTGATATCTCTGACTGACATTCTGGTCCTACTAATACCTCTGTCTATGGAGTAAATTGCTACAGGATCATAGATTGTGATATCTCTGACTGGCATTTTGGTCCTACTAATACCTCTGTCTATGGAGTAAATTAATACAGCATCATAAATTGTGATATCTCTGACTGGCATTCAGGTCCTACTAATACCTCTGTCTATGGAGTAAATTAATACAGGATGATAGATTGTGATATCTCTGACTGGCATTCTGGTCCTACTAATACCTCTGTCTATGGAGTAAATTAATACAGGATCATAGATTGTGATATCTCTGACTGGCATTCTGGTCCTACTAATACCTCTGTCTATGGAGTAAATTAATACAGGATCATAAATTGTGATATCTCTGACTGACATTCTGGTCCTACTAATACCTCTGTCTATGGAGTAAATTAATACAGGATCATAAATTGTGATATCTCTGACTGACATTCTGGTCCTACTAATACCTCTGTCTGTGGAGTAAATTAATACAGGATCATAAATTGTGATATCTCTGACTGACATTCTGGTCCTACTAATACCTCTGTCTGTGGAGTAAATTAATACAGGATCATAAATTGTGATATCTCTGACTGCCATTCTGGTCCTACTAATACCTCTGTCTATGGAGTAAATTAATACAGGATCATAGATTGTGATATCTCTGACTGGCATTCTGGTCCTACTAATACCTCTGTCTATGGAGTAGATTAATACAGGATCATAAATTGTGATATTTCTGACTGACATTCTGGTCCTACTAATACCTCTGTCTGTGGAGTAAATTAATACAGGATCATAAATTGTGATATCTCTGACTGACATTCTGGTGCTACTAATACCTCTGTCTGTGGAGTAAATTAATACAGGATCATAAATTGTGATATCTCTGACTGACATTCTGGTCCTACTAATACCTCTGTCTATGGAGTAAATTGATACAGGATCATAAATTGTCATATCTCTGACTGGTATTCTGGTCCTACTAATCGCTCTGTCTGTGGAGTAAATTAATACAGGATCATAAATTGTGATATCTCTGACTGACAAGCTGGTCCTACTACTACCTCTGTCTATGGAGTAAAATAATTCAGGATTATAAATTGTGATATCTCTGACATTCTGGTCCTACTAATACCTCTGTCTATGGAGTAAATTAATACAGGATCATAAATTGTGATATCTCTGACTGACAAGCTGGTCCTACTAATACCTCTGTCTATGGAGTAAATTAATACAGGATTATAAATTGTGATATCTCTGACTGACATTCTGGTCCTACTAATACCTCTGTCTATGGAGTAAATTGATACAGGATCATAAATTGTGATATCTCTGACTGATATTCTGGTCTTACTAAAACCGCTGTCTATGGAGCAAATTAGTGCAGGATCATAAATTGTGATATCTCTGACTGGCATTCTGGTCCTACTAATACCTCTGTCTATGAAGTAAATTAATACAGGATCACAAATTGTGATATCTCTGACTGGCATTCTGGTCCTACTAATACCTCTGTCTATGGGGTAAATTAATGCAGGATCATAAATTGTGATATCTCTGACTGATATTCTGGTCTTACTAAAACCTCTGTCTATGGAGCAAATTAGTGAAGGATCATAAATTGCGATATCTCTGACTGGCATTCTGGTCCTACTAATGCCTCTGTCTGTGGAGAAAATTTATACAGGATCATAAATTGTGCTATCTCTGACTGGCATTCTGGTCCTACTAATACCTCTGTCTATGGAGTAATACAGAATCATAAATTGTGATACCTCTGACTGACATTCTGGTCCTACTAATACCTCTGTCTATGGGGTAAATTGATACAGGATCATAAATTGTCATATCTCTGACTGATATTCTGGTCCTACTAATACATGTGCCTCTGTCTATGGAGTAAATTAATACAGCATCATAAATTTTGATATCTCTGACTGGCATTCTGATCCTACTTATACCTCTGCCTATGGGGTAAATTGATACAGGATCATAAATTGTCATAATTCTGACTGATATTCTGGTCCTACTAATACCTCTGTCTATGGAGTAAATTGATACAGGATCATAAATTGTCATATCTCTGACTGGTATTCTGGTCCTACTAATACCTCTGTCTATGGAGTAAATCAATACAGGATCATAAATTGTGATATCTCTGACTGACATTCTGGTCCTACTAATACCTCTGTCTATGGAGTAAATTAATGCAGGATCATAAATTGTGATATCTCTGACTGGTATTCTGGTCCTACTAATACATGTACCTCTGTCTATAGAGTAAATTAATACAGGATCATAAATTGTGATATCTCTGACTGACAGTCTGGTCCTACTAATACATGTACCTCTGTCTATGGAGTAAACTAATATCCCCGCACAGAAGAGTTCCAGTTTCTTCGGCACTGTAACCCAGAACATTGATGGTCATCTCATGTAAAAATAGTTCCTCGTCTTCCTGTCTCGCTCGAGGGATCAATCAGAAGAAATTCCTCCGCCTTATATACTAGACATGGTATCGGCTTCACATGAACCAGGTGATATAGATTCCGGACGTGGAAGGAGCGTATTTGTGCTCTGCAAAGGCACGTGTAGCCTTAGGTCTCCAATATGCCCACAAACCTCGCCAACTACGGCACGACGATGAGTGGGGCTTTGTGTAAGGACTCGTTCTTATTGGGGAAGATGTTAATCTTAAAGGGTATCCTCAATTAAACTTTCAAAAAATTGAAAACTGCTGAAATGCATTATCTAGAGTGCACGGAGTACTGGAGTATTTATTTGTGCTTTATTATTATTTTTGTTATAATTTATCCTATTGGGATCATTTTGAGTCTGCTTAACCCCCGAGCAGAGGGTCATGGTTGAATTCAAGATGGCGGCCACGTAGGGGCACCAGAAAAGCTTTTCCGCGATGAAAAGTGGGCAAAAAATGTTTTATTTCACACCACATTAATATTTACTAATTTATCATGCAGTTTTTGTGGAGAAATTGCATAAATCTGCCAAAAACAATTTCGTTTTTGAAAGCATCACGGTGACCCCTTCAATCCCCAAGCTCAAGGGATAAGAAAAATAATTAGGAGGCGGGTGGCTATTTCGGTCCTCCCCCAGGCCTGGACAGGTTCCAAAACGCCCAGGCCATTATATCTCTTTTATTGACTGTTCCCAAAAATGGCATGTTTTCGTCATGCCTATGTTTACTTGGTTTGTCTGTCTCCACTATTGTTGAATATTTAAACTATATAAGCTTGAATTTTCAAAGAACCGCCGATGATTACAGTGAAGATTGGTTCAGTCGATTGTCGGTCAGCTATTCCCTGATTTGGTCAGTCGATTGTCGGTCAGCTATTCCCTGATTTGGTCAGTAGATTGTCGGTCAGCTATTCCCTGATTTGGTCAGTAGATTGTCGGTCAGCTATTCCCTGATTTGGTCAGTAGATTGTCGGTCAGCTATTCCCTGATTTGGTCAGTAGATTGTCGGTCAGCTATTCCCTGATTTGTTCAGTCGATTGTCGGTCAGCTATTCCCTGATTTGTTCAGTCGATTGTCGGTCAGTTATTCTCTGATTTGTTCAGTCGATTGTCGGTCAGCTATTCCCTGATTTGTTCAGTCGATTGTCGGTCAGCTATTCCCTGATTTGTTCAGTCGATTGTCGGTCAGCTATTCCCTGATTTGTTCAGTCGATTGTCGGTCAGTTATTCTTTGATTTGTTCAGTCGATTGCCGGTCAGCTATTCCCTGATTTTTCAAGATTAATGAGCTAAATTTTGTATATATCCAGAATCGAATGTCAGACTTTGAAATACAGAAATATTCTCATTTATCCTGATAAATGACGAATGGTTGTCCAATGGTTCAGTCTGATGGTTGGACGTATATAAATTACTCTTGTTCGAAGAAATTATGTATGCTCGAAGCCCACTGCTAGCATGTCTTTTTTGGTACAGACGTAACGAACCAAAAGAGTTTGGATCACATTCCATCTTGTGCAGACTGTGACGATTTTAACCAACACCACAAAATTTTACTGCAGAAGCTTGTTAAGAAGGCATTCATTCAAAGTTTCTCAAATTCGGAAGCTTACTATTTGAGTCGCTCCAACCCAAATATTTTGAGTATGTCACGTCTATACGCAGTCTTTCTGAAAGTGTAATATGACGGCTGGCGTGTTCTCATGGCTCTGTGGTTGGGTGCCAGGGGCATTGCACTGTGCAAGCAAGTGGAACTATGCTTAAAACAGTAGTACCGGTAGACTCCATATACTTTCTTCGGGTGCCGATATCATGTACCGTCTCTGATTTCTAAATTAGCATCTCAGAACGTATGGTAGGGGCCTACTATCATACACAGATACTTCTGACGGATATCATGCGGGATCAGATATTATTAATGTGTATTAGGGTGTGTCCGAAATGGTCAAATCTGATTGGTTTCGGAGATGAAGAAATCGGGACAATTACTTTCCCTGCACCTCCATGACCCCGATATTGAAAGCGAAAGCAAGCAGTCTCGGTGGTAGGCCAGAGTGACCCATCACAAAACAGAGACCACTTTTCCCCCTACGAAGTACCGCCGATCGTATTTCGAAATATGTTCAAGTTTTTTTGTAATATCGATCTTCGACAGAAAAAAAACGCTCATGCATAATGAGTGCGAAAAATATTGTAGCTAATTTCCACAGCAACGATCTGGCCTCTCGCAGCATCCCACATTCGTGTCAATCCCCTCTACCCTTGTGACTGGTTCTTTGGCAAACGCCATCAACAGATAATTTCATTGACTATTTCAAACATGGCAAACATAGCAAACATGTGACATAAAGAGTATACTGCATAGGGCAAAATAAACCGTGGGTCACGTCGATCTGCTAAGGGTAACCCGCCTTGTTCAGGGATTAACTTAAATTATAGTGAAATGCCCCATTATATATTGAAATTTAAATAACAGGCAAATTAGGTAGGCATAATTATTCGGAGATACCAAGGGAGATAACCTTCAATAATACATCAATTCGTGCCTTGTCATTGTGAGATAATTCGACACGTGTATGAGTCGGACCACAATGTTAAAAACTGTTAACATGATTGCATCTCCTCGAGTCATTAATTAAGTCTAGACTCCCATATTTCGGCAAGAAGAACTTTAATTCTAGTGCTACAACCGGACAGACTTCTTGACGGGAATCACCCATCGAAATTTTGAGTTATGCGCGCTCGTACAAATGACGTCATAATTTTGGCTTTTTTTTTCTCTGCTTTCAGAAAGAGGTGCACAGGCACCCAAATTGTCCCTCTTAGCAACACCTTATTAGGCCTTGCTCACAGCGAAACCAAACATATATCATACTCCAATCACCTACCACTGGCCTTCAATTATCCCTCGCAATAGAGACTGGAAAAAATATTGAAAACAATTCACTTCTCTGGCAGAGGTTGCCTAAAGGGGGGTTAACGGTCGAGACTATTCTTTTAGTGGTCTGGTATATGAACATAGCAGTAAGTGGAAGTTGAAGATGTGGAAGATATAGTTCTATAAACACACTGGTAATAATTTGGCATATTTTAACAACAAATGCAATTAAATATTGAAATAGCCAACAAGCTCACAACTGCATGGTATAATATAAAAATATGCCTCAAAATTGATAGAATTGTTCAGGTGATTGCTATTCAAATATCACATACAATTAGGAGGCGGAGACGTTCCCAAGCCACGTCACGGGCCCAAGGGTACGAGTTCAGAGCAGAACAGGAAAACTGACATTCTCTCGTAAAATACTAGATATTCAGATTTAGAATTAAGGGAAAGATCAAGTACAACCATTTTCTTTGATACCCATGGAATGGTTTGACGCAGACAGGGTATGTAGACTGAGAATTATTTCGAAATACTTTGCTTGATAAAGCTTCTGCAATGCAATGCACCATAATTCCGTAAAAGAGTCGGAAAAATCTCAAATTTCTGGAAACGACCTCGGTTTTAAAGAAAATGTTATAGTGAAATTCATAATATTAGCTCTCGTTCAAAAAAGTCATGCAGTCAACCGATTCGCATATTTGATATGCCTGAATCCCACATGATACTTGCTGTATCACAACGCCATGTGATACTGAGTTTTATATTTGCGATACATTCAATAAATGTCTGAGATAATCACTGAAATAAGAAGCGTCGGAGAATAAAGCAGCTCGATGAGGATTATATTAAAAGAGAAGAAAACACTTGGGAGAAGCGGGCCGTCATTTCGAAAGGTTTTTTATTCCCAGTTAAACCCAGCCAAACTCCACACATGGTTATGCAACAATCGGCACCAGATAACCATCAGCTTATAGCAATACAAAACAGTAATACTGTAGCTTCTTCAGTTATTTGAATTTACTGATTGTTTAAAATTTAATTGAATCATCAATTTGCTGTATGATTTTCCGAAGTGTTATCTCCTCCTCTCAAGGAATGAAAGGCACTGTATTTTGTGGTAGACGAGATAGTGTCGAGAACACTGATGATACCCCTGATTGACAACACACATGATACTCCTGATTGACAACACTCATGATACCCCTGACTGAAAAAAACTGATGATACCCCTGATTGAGAACACGCAATCAGGGGTATCATCAGTGTTCTCAATCAGGATTGAGAACACTGATGTTACCCCTGATTGAGAACACTGATGATACCCTTGATTGAGAACACGCAATCAGGGGTATCATCAGTGTTCTCAATCAGGATTGAGAACACTGATGTTACCCCCGATTGAGAACACTGATGATACCCCTGATTGAGAACACTGATGATACCCCAGATTTGAGAACACTCATGATACCCCTGATTGAGAAAACTCATGATACCCCTGATTGAGAACACTCATGATACCCCTGATTGAGAACACTCATGATACCCCTGATTGAGAACACTGATGATACCCCAGATTTGAGAACACTCATGATACCCCTGATTGAGAAAACTCATGATACCCCTGATTGAGAACACCCATGATACCCCTGATTGAGAACACTCATGATACCTCTGATTGAGAACACTCATGATACCCCTGATTGAGAACACTCATGATACCCCTGATTGAGAACACTCATGATACCCCTGATTGAGAACACTCATGATACCCCTGATTGAGAACACTCATGATACCTCTGATTGAGAACACTCATGATACCTCTGATTGAGAACACTCATGATACCTCTGATTGAGAACACTCATGATACCCCTGATTGAGAACACTCATGATACCTCTGATTTGGTCCTTTTTTGCTGAAGTAACGTCGATATCTGGTACAGCTGTGCTTGGTACTTCGGTCTTCAACACCGTTTCTGGCAAAGAGAATACAATATGGTTTCGGAATGCATCAGCAGCAATGTTTGTGATGATCATCAAATAATGATACAGTATGAGTGTCGATTGGAGTTATAAACAAATGACATTAATAGAACTGCAAGGATCACTACCAAATGTGGGTCCTAAATTTAATTAGTCGCCATGTTTGCGTTATTGTTTTTTGTCTGGTGTAAAACACGCTGTTTGGATAGGTTTCATACGTTTAACACCACCAGGTGTTATGCCCACTCCACCATCTACTAAACTTTCCGCAGTATCTCCGAAACGGCAAAAAAGAAGAAAAAAAAAAGAACTGGCAATCACAGTGTGGTCATTTTGAGCGTATTTACATACGTAGGTGATAATGGGTGAATCCAAAATGGCAGTCATGACGGTGTGGTTACAAAGGCAAATATACTGAAGTTAGGTTTTAGCAGACTATGAGAAATTTAACCGAGAAAGCATAAACATAAACTAAGATGAATGTAACTCCATAAGGGAAGTCATTGTGATATAATATTCTTTATTATATACTTGGCGATGAAATAGTGAAAATTATCAATCGAATAAAAGCGATATTTTCACAGTGATGATATGAAAAATATCATCACGGTGATGATATGACAAATGACGTCACAACGCACAAATACATGTTACCGTGGTCACAGTGATGAGGCAATTGACCAAACCTCCGCAAGGTTTGTGCGCCAAAGAAAAAGAAGCTAAATATTTGAGAAGATTTGTATGTTATTATGCCTTATGATGACCAGATTTTGACAGGAAATAAAACACAAATAGGCATAAATTGCATGAGAAATACCGGCAATGGCGATAATGGGACCGACTAGTCACGTACGTGTGCACCTGAACATGCGCGACGTGACTGCAGTTTGGCCAGAGCAGCGCAGAGCGCAACACCAACTCAGCGTGGAAAATAAAACACATTCCTCAATTGAAGGCTCGAAATTGGGGTCATATCATGAAAATGTCGCACCAAAGTTGATGAGAAAAGATGAAAAACAACTCAATTCAACGACAGTGAACTATTGTCAGTGAGTATTCATTAAGAATCAGCAAAATCACAATGATAACTCCGCAGGCTCTCACGACCGTCGAAGCTCCACACAACAATCACGCACGACTGGTAAATTTAAATCTGGCTATAACTTATCGTATTCGATTTTGCTGAATCAAAATAGTGCGATTTGGGTAGACATGAACGAAATCAAGGGGGCGAATGCGGATTTTATTTGAAATGAGAACGTTCTATGCAAGGACAAACACCCATGACAAACACCCTGTGGAACCAGGGAGGTCAACGAGAAACCAATTCGTCAGTCCTGCCCGGGTGCAGACCGCGAGACAAGCCCCAGGATGGTCCGTGCTTTTCTGCTGAAGGGGAGGGGGGAGTTGGCTGACGGGTCGTCATGAAATTTTTTTATTTGAGATATAAAGCTAATAAAATTCTTGAGATCTGCTGGATGTCATCGATACTAAAGTGCAGGATACCCGACTGAAAGAAATTCGCTTGCAGCACGTGCGATTTGTTGACAGCAAAGTAGTCCGCGAGTGACGTCACAGTGACAATAACCAGTGTTTCAGTGTATCTTCAGTCGAAAAAGCCAACAAAATCTGGATTATTTTAATGTTAAAAAAAAAATCAGGATAAAGTAGGACAACAGAAGTATATAATAAAAAGAAAATCACCTGTTTCTTGACGAATACCATACATATTTCATCTCGTGGGGTGAGAAAATTGGCATTTTCACTTGTGGCTTCGCCACTCGTGAAAATACCAATTTTCTCACCCCACTCGATGAAATATTTATGGTATTCGTCAAGAAACAGGTGATATCCTCTATATATTTCGGCTGTGGTTATGCCATCGTCAGGAATACATAGAAATATTTCGAGCATGAGTATTTCGAGTCAGCTACATATACATGTACAGGGTTTATTTGGGCGGTAAAGGTACAAACGACTCTTACCCTTAATAGTAAATTACTCTTTGAACAGAAGTTTTGTTCCAATTCTTAGCGTGATCTGTTATTTTAAAATGAGACAATAACATATGAGCAAATTGGTGTATTTTATCTGCACAATCTGGTATAGGCAAAAGATCTTAAATGTGTTGAAAACTTGAACATTTCAAGACATGTCACTCATGATACAGCTTAACTTCCACTACTGATCATTGTTTGTTGGACTCCAATGCTCGATTGTACATTTACCTCCATTTCTGCGTGAACCTGTATACATGTATATCTATATAATAATGAATACCGAGAGTATTCTTGCAGAAAACCTGCCTTTGTGTATGGCAAATATAACTATAAAAGACTTCTAGATTGAAAAAATCATGACGAACTAAACTGCATAGTTTGCTATCAGCTAACCGGTTTCACCGTATCTGGAAGGTTTTTCAAAGCTTTATTCGTATCAAACAAAATAACGGATAATTATAACATTCATATATATAGCTGACTGAAACATTCCTTGAAAAGAACATTACGTTCGAAACTGCAGTCGGAATATAATGATGTAGAAAGTTGAGAAGGTTTTTTCGTTATTTTTCTTATATTACTGCTCCACACCAGCAAACTTCTTTTTTTACCTATAGCTGACTGTATACTCTAAATTTTCTAATGTATTTGAATAGAGCTGTGGATATCAAATAATTTGTTATTTACAGATGGTTTCATCGTCATCCCAGATTGCGAAACTCTTACCAAATTGGCATGAAAAGTCACGCCTCTCATCGCAGTCCGTCTTGAGCCAAATTAGTTTCATCTTGTCACCCCAGGTTTCTTTGATCTCTTCTTGAGTGCAACAATTGGCTATCTCTTTTTTGAACCAAAACTGCGGTTTATATCCACCGAAATAACCCCAATTGTTATATTCAACTTCTTCTCCTATAGACATATAAAATAAACGAGATGGTGAAATGTAAATATCCACAGAGGGCAATATGACACAGTTTATAAATTTAGTGTGAACAGATAGGAGTGTAAGGGAAGTACAACGAAATCAGTAAATTATGTCACTAATTAGTGCTTGATTATTAAGATAACCCAGTATTTACGAACAGAAGCACCACCTGTTATTGTTTTATGCAGGTCGAAATTCTATTGGTGCTCTCTAGCTTCAAATGCCGATTATTTTATATTTCACACGTCAGATGGAGAGCGTTGATGGGATATTTATTATGATTATTTATAGGTAGACCTCATGTACATTATTCAAACTATAGTGATGTGGATCGCACCAAACCGTTCATATACCTGTCCTTTTAAACACATATTCCAAGTCCAGTCGATGCGTTTGGACCATTTATTAATGTTATTGTTGTTTGATAAATCATAGGCCACCTCTGTTCTTAAAACTGTACATACAAGCATCTAGTCAGGCATTCAATATTCAGCCGTCGCGCATTAAAGAATTTCCGCGTCAATAAACCAAAGACTTAATCCATAAAATAACATTAGCACCAAATTAGAAGGATAAATCATAGTGTACATAAAACTAGGCGTATGTCCTGCAAGAGAGAAGCGGTCAACAGATTTCAATGATGCCAGCAAGCCATCATGATGTTCCAAAAATATCAAATCCGTATCGCTGATCAGTATTCTTAATCCATATGATATACGTAGTAAATATATACATATTGTAGCCTCTTATGTCACGACGTGACCAAGGTGAATTTAAGACAAACCACTTTGGTACATATCATAGGCGTCAATACTTTGGTATTTATCACAGGCGTCAATACTTTGTTTCTTATCATAGGCTTCAATACTTTGGTACATATCATAAGCGTCAATACTTTGGTACTTATCATAGGCGTCAATACTTTGGTACTTATCATAGGTGTTAATACTTTGGTACTTTTCATAGGCGTCAGTACTTTGGTACCTATCATAGGTGTGAATACTTTGGTACTTGTCATAGGCGTCAATACTTTTGTACTTATCATAGGCGTCAATACTTTTGTACTTATCATAGACGTTAATATTTTGGTACTTATCATAGGCATCAACACTTTGGTACTTGTCATAGGCGTCAATACTTTGGTACTTATCATAGGCGTCAACACTTTGGTACTTATTATAGGTGTTACCACTTTGATACTTATCATAGGTGTCAATACTTTGGTACTTATCATAGGCGTCAATACTTTGGTACTTATCATAGGCGTTAATACTTTGGTACTTATCAAAGGCGCCAGTACTTAGGTACTTATCATAGGCGTCAATAATTTGATACTCATCATAGGAGTCAATACTTTGGTACTTATCATAGGCGGCAATAATTTGGTTCTTAGAATAGGCGTCAATACTCTGGTACTTATCATAGGTGTCAACACATTGGTACTTATTATTGGTGACAATGCTTTGGTACTTATCCCAGGTGTCAGATTCCACATTAGTCAAGACAGAATAATTTGGTACTCATCAAATGTGTCAACACTTTGATACTTATCATAGGCGTCAATACCTTGGTACTTATCATAGGCGTCAGTGCTTTGGTACTTATCATAGGCGGTAATACTTTGGTATTTATCATAGGCGTCAATACCTTGGTGCTTATCATAGGCTTTAATACTTTGATACTCATCAGAGGCGTCAATACTTTGGTACTTATCATAGGCGTCAATACTTTGGTACTTATCATAGGCGTTTATACTTTGGTGCTTGTCATATGCGTCAATACTTTGATACTTATCATAGGCGTTAATAATTTGGTACGTATCATAGGCGTCAATACTTTGATACTTATCATAGGCGTCAATACTTTGGTACTTATCATAGGCGTCAATACTTTGGTACTTATCATAGGCGTCAATACTTTGGTACTTATCATAGGCGTCAATACGTTGGTACTTATCATAGGCGTCAATACTTTGGTACTTATCATAGGCGTCAATACTTTGGTACTTATCATAGGTGTTAATACTTTGGTACTTTTCATAGGCGTCAGTACTTTGGTACCTATCATAGATGTGAATACTTTGGTACTTGTCATAGGCGTCAATACTTTTGTACTTATCATAGGCGTCAATACTTTTGTACTTATCATAGACGTTAATATTTTGGTACTTATCATAGCCATCAACACTTTGGTACTTGTCATAGGCGTCAATACTTTGGTACTTATCATAGGCGTCAACACTTTGGTACTTATCATAGGTGTTACCACTTTGATACTTATCATAGGCGTCAACACTTTGGTACTTATCATAGGCGTCAATACTTTGGTACTGATCATAGGCGTTAATACTTTGGTACTTATCAAAGGCGCCAGTACTTAGGTACTTATCATAGGCGTCAATAATTTGATACTCATCATAGGCGTCAATACTTTGGTACTTATCATAGGCGGCAATAATTTGGTTCTTAGAATAGGCGTCAATACTCTGGTACTTATCATAGGTGTCAACACATTGGTACTTATTATTGGGGACAATGCTTTGGTACTTATCCCAGGTGTCAGATTCCACATTAGTCAAGACAGAATAATTTGGTACTCATCAAATGTGTCAACACTTTGATACTTATCATAGGCGTCAATACTTTGGTACTTATCATAGGCGTCAATGCTTTGGTACTTATCATAGGCGGTAATACTTTGGTATTTATCATAGGCGTCAATACCTTGGTGCTTATCATAGGCTTTAATACTTTGATACTTATCAGAGGCGTCAATACTTTGGTACTTATCATAGGCGTCAATACTTTGGTACTTATCATAGGCGTCAATACCTTGGTGCTTATCATAGGCTTTAATACTTTGATACTTATCATAGGCGTCAATACTTTGGTACTTATCATAGGCGTCAATACTTTGGTACTTATCATAGGCGTCAATACTTTGGTTCTTATCATAGGCGTCAATACTTTGGTACTTATCATAGGCGTTAATAGTTTGGTACATATCAAAGGCGTCAACACTTTGGTACTTATCACAGGCGTCAATACTTTGGTATTTATCAAAGGTGTCAACACTTTGGTACTTATCATAGGCGTCAATACTTTGGTACTTATCATAGGCGTTAATACTTTGGTACTTATCATAAGCGTCGATGCTTTGATACTTATCATAGGCGTCAACACTTTGGTACTTATCAAAGGCGCCAGTACTTAGGTACTTATCATAGGCGTCAATAATTTGATACTCATCATAGGCGTCAATACTTTGGTACTTATCATAGGCGGCAATAATTTGGTTCTTAGAATAGGCGTCAATACTCTGGTACTTATCATAGGTGTCAACACATTGGTACTTATTATTGGTGACAATGCTTTGGTACTTATCCCAGGCGTCAGATTCCACATTAGTCAAGACAGAATAATTTGGTACTCATCAAATGTGTCAACACTTTGATACTTATCATAGGCGTCAATACTTTGGTACTTATCATAGGCGTCAATGCTTTGGTACTTATCATAGGCGGTAATACTTTGGTATTTATCATAGGCGTCAATACCTTGGTGCTTATCATAGGCTTTAATACTTTGATACTTATCAGAGGCGTCAATACTTTGGTACTTATCATAGGCGTCAATACTTTGGTACTTATCATAGGCGTCAATACCTTGGTGCTTATCATAGGCTTTAATACTTTGATACTTATCATAGGCGTCAATACTTTGGTACTTATCATAGGCGTCAATACTTTGGTACTTATCATAGGCGTCAATACTTTGGTACTTATCATAGGCGTCAATACTTTGGTACTTATCGTAGGCGTTAATAGTTTGGTACATATCAAAGGCGTCAATACTTTGGTACTTATCACAGGCGTCAATACTTTGGTATTTATCAAAGGTGTCAACACTTTGGTACTTATCATAGGCGTCAATACTTTGGTACTTATCATAGGCGTTAATACTTTGGTACTTATCATAAGCGTCGATGCTTTGGTACTTATCATAGGCGTCAAAACTTTGGCACTGATCATAGGCGTCAATACTTTTGTACTTATTCAAGGGTCCAGGTTTCATGATATTGACTCCGTCACAAATTAATAAGTGTATAATGCTGACCGCTTCTCTCTTGTAGGACAGCATCTTGCGTATTTCTTCTGATTATGTTTATTCAAACATACCTGAAATTGATGCTAACTGTCATACGAAATAGATCTTTCGATTATTGACACTGCATTTTCTTTTTAGACGACGGCTGAATAGTGAATGTCGGATGTGACTTTTGCTACACATTTAATATCCGTACCAAGTTTCTGAATGAAGTACTTACCATCACGCCATCGCCAGACGCCGCCTTCTTTTTTGGCTCCAATCCAGTACTCTGTTTCACTTTTGAATACTGGATTGTCCACGATTAACCTGGCAATTTCTTCAGTTGATACCTTGATCAATTCGCCCCCTAATTTTTTACAGAATTCGTTTGCTTTGTCCCACGTCATCTGTATCGCGTCGTTTCTGTATCCATGGAAGGTATAACAGTAGTCTCCATCCTGGGTTTTTTTCTGGATGTTGTTTAAAGTCACAGGACAAGATTTCTCAAGACCTTGAATTGAATGAAAAACGACACACAAATCACCCATGCAAGGGATTGGCAAAATGGGACACCAGCATAAACTAAATGCCAGATAAGTTAATTTACTGACCCCGACCGAGGTTTTCGCAACCTCTTTCCGAGAGAGACAAGTTTGGATCTAGTCCCGCGCAAATCTATTTTCAATACTAGGCCTAGGCTACTATCACAGAGCATTTATGGAATTTGAGGTAGCGTAAAAGAAAAGAATGCCACAAGAAATTTTATCCCTTTTCATATGTTTCTCTTTAGGAAATACATAAACCGAATTGCAAATCAGGAAAAACTCCTAGCGAGGTTATTAGATGAGAGTCAGACATTGTTTTGCTACAGAACAATTTACATTGATAGTACAATACCGTTGTGATTAACTTTCCAAAGCGAGGATTCTCTGATACTGTGTAATGTCATGTATTGTGACGTTGAAATATCGTGATAAGAAAATTCGTTTCATGAAAGCATATGAAGCATTGTTTGATTTGATTAGTTGTTTGAAAGTAAATATATGAGTGCAAAACACTTCAAGAACTAACACGAAGCATTAGAAGCGTTGTACACGAAGTAAGAGACTTGACTGGTATGATTTCATCCTCCATATACGCAGCTCTGTATACTCCGTGCCAATCCCTGCACGACAGCTTGATGTGTGCTCTGTAGCAGCTAATAATGACGCAATTGTGTCATTAGTATTTGTCAGGTTGCCTTGTGACAAAATGGTAGCGAGCATGTTGGCGCTTATTGTCACAGTAATTATTTGATGCAAAGCTATATCATATATGATGTTGACTTAAATCCACTAATCAAAGTATGTTATACATGCTGACGTCATCTTTTCTGCACTTTACTATCAGGGGTCGCTGTTCTAAAACAATGATATATATTTCTGCGAGTACCGGTTGTAGCTAGAGTCAGATTCGTCTCAGTTCTAGTAGTTATCCGTAGTCCATTAGTCTGTTGTCAATGATTATATGTTACATAGATCGTACTGTATTTGTGCTAAATTTGTCCGCCAATAGGTGATTGTCCAGCAAATAAAAAAGACGCCCCCCCCCCCCTCTTTTCCCAGGAGTCAATGCCCGCCCCCCTAGGAATTATTAACCGGCATACAGGAATAAGCATACTTCCATGAATGATTTTCCGTCAGCGAAAGACTGACCGGCATTCAGGAATAATAGTCTTAATTTGATGCAGTGTTACATGAAGGGGGTGAAATGGTAAGTGAACAGTATTTTGCATACACCTGCCATTCAATTGTCCTGGATGTGCATTGCATCATGGGATAGACGTGGGATAAACTTCCTTCAGATTTCTGACATGTTGTTTAGCATATATGAATGACGGTTTCACCTTATGGAATGGTTTACGCCCCAGAATAGATTGACTGACAAAGAGAAATTAATGGTCTCCCTTCAGCAAATATACATGTAGTCCCCCATTATGAAATGATTGGCAAGCATATCATTGAAGATCCGTCCCTATGAATGGTTAACCGGTATACATGAATAATACCCCCTCCTCCCGCCCTCGACAATGAATCTTTTATAATAACCTGTCAACAATAGATTCATCATATCAGTAGGAGAGATTTGTGTAAGTCACATACCTGTTTCTTCATTCGTTGTTGATATATAGTCAAAATGACGAACACTGGGACCTTCATAATAGTTCAACACAACAGGACAATGTACCGTAATAACATCACAAGTAAAATTATGCGAGTTAAATATATTTACCAACAAATGTTTCAGAAATATAGTCAAAGCAACGAAAACATGTCACTTTATAACAATCCAACATAGGATAGCGTTACAAAAATATTCCATCCATTTCAGCATTTCAGAGATAGAAGCACAATAGCGAAAACTCGACGTTTGTTCCACGAAATCCATGTAGCCAATTTCGCCAGCGCCAAGATGGCCATCAAATATTTATTACAGACTGAAAATTGTTCTTGATGTTAAGACCATGCTAAAACACATATTTCTGTGAAATAGCTAAATGATCTGTCAAATTTATGTGAAATTTCATGGCAAGAAAACTCAACTTCAAGAGGTGTCGACAAACTAGTAACAATTTCGAGTGGTCGTCTCTAAAACAGAGAGTATGTTATGTATTCCATGTTTAAATACCGCGCCCCCGGGCGTCGGAAAATGGAACTGCTGACTTTGGTTCATGTACCGAAGACTGATTCCTAACTCCACATGGAAACGGATATATCATATGTATACGTGTTTACATGAGATAATGACTGACTAGTTTGCATAAACTAGTTGTTGTCACATTAGTGGTTGAGATGTACATTGTTAACCTTTATCGTCACAAGTACGACAATGAGAAATTGCAATTTAGCAACTACTAATGACACAATTATGGTAATTGTGTCACCATTGGTCGAATTTGCATGCATAGTCGCCAGTTAATGTCGCAATTGCGACAATAGCGGTAGACGCTGCATGCAGAGTCACCTGTTAATGACAAAATTGGGATATCAGCTGGCGACCTGATAACTTCTAATGACATTAGAGTACTCCGACGAACTGCCGATGTGAGAGATTGGTTGGCCGTATTCCTGGACAAGCCGAGTATCCGAGAGAGAATAAGCAGAATGTAGATCTCCTTGATGTCAGGAATGAGATGGCGGTGTCTCTTAATTTGAAAGAAATACGAATACCGACATCTGATTTCAAAACAACCATTGGTGATAAAATATATCACACGTTGCCTATCTATTAATTCTATCGAATATGGGCATATTCGGAGAGATTATGAGGCCATGAATGTGATTCGAAATTCCTCAAAAAATAACATGGCTGGTATTCGTTATGACAGACACGCTCTCTATCATGGTGTGGACTATGACAGACACGCTCTCTATCATGGTGTGGACTATGACAGACACGCTCTCTATCATGGTGTGGACTTGTCCGTCAAACCATGATTGGCTAGGAAAGGCGAATGAGGGTGTTATTTGAAAATATCCATGGCTCAATAATTATTTCCTCGACAAACAGAAAGATTGCTCGGATCAACATATGCCATTTTTTGTTTATTCAAAGGGGCTGTACTATCACACATATCGGACGGACAGACGCACAAATAAGCGCTTTCATACTCTCTCTCACATGCGGATATCCACCGTAAACGCTATTCATTTGGAACGGTTGAGAAAACGCTTACTTACGCCATAACTTACCTAGAGACTGATGTAGAAACCCAGAAATGACCCAGTAGGTCAAGAACATTGTGAATCACCACTGTTGAAGTTTCTGTGGCTAAGAGTCTAGCTACTCTTGTACATATACATGTATATAAGCTTTATGTGATGAACCGTATATTGTAGTACAAGTTATTAACGATATAATTTCTACACACTGTAGTTCATATTTTGCATGATTGATGACCTGTGTCGGTTCATGAAAAATTTAGTCATTTAGTTGTGTCGATTCCCCGGAAGAGAGAATGGCATACAATTTGTGAGAACGTGTGGACTAAAATCAACCAGCTAACAATGGTTATCGTTTACATACAGGGCATAGCTTTGTTACAACCAAACAATATAAGCAAATATACATGTAGGTAATTAACCCTATCTGGCCTGAGATTTTTGGAACCTGTCTAGTCCTTTGGGGCTCATTTCGGCCCCCCCTCCCTCAATCATTTTTCTCGTCCTTTGAGCTAGGGACTGAAACTTACCGAACGACACCCTTGGGTCGAGCTCTACCAGAAAATGTAACAATTCAAGATGGCCACTTTGACATCATCTTCAAAACAGACTTTCTTGAGTTAATATTTCCGTAATTCGTTTTTTATTTTTTATTTATTGGTTTTCTTTGCAAAAGCGGCATGATAATTTATTAAATGAGTCTGATGTGAAATAAAATATATTTTGCCCAATTATCCTCGAAGAATAGCAGGAATTGTGAAGAAAAAATGTCACCTTTGTGGTACCCTGCAGGGTCACCATCAATTTACCCATGATCTTCTACTTGAATGCAAATAGACTCAAAATGACCCCAATATGACAAACTAAAAAGTCGCGGAGGGTCAGCTTCCATTTTATTTATTTTCACAGATATAAGTACTTGTTACAGAAGATTTGGTAGTACATAGTATAATGACAGTTCGGTAAGTATGTCCAATACAGTTAAGATCGTCTTATATCAGGTGTACATAACTAAATCATTTAAACAGATAGGAAATGGAGAAACAGTTTCCCTCATCATAATATGGAATTACTGTCAATAATGTATGTCTTTCCATCTTTTATAATGTTCTACCAATGCAAGGTGTTTTTTCTCGGTGAAATAGCTGTTTCTATCTGTTTGTAATTTTCCAATTCGGTTTTGAAATCAGGTTTGTCGAGACTACATGTACTTTTTGACAACGAGGTTTAAATATGTAAAAAACGAGTTTGCAACATATTGAAATTTAAATATTTATATTCGTTTAGAGCGTCGGTTATACCTAAAATAGCCGTTGTTGCGTTCAGGATGAGACTGAAACCACAGTCCGAAAACCAGAGATTTACCTCTCGCCAAAACTGATTTACAACTGGGCAGAACCGAAACACACGGGAAATACATTCGGACGTACCTTTACAAAACCAACATGTATCGTAGTCCTGAAATCCTATTTTGTGTAAATATTCGTTGGTTTCCAAGGATCCAACTTATTATCCTGTATTGGAACCATATTAATTTTGTGTCTATTAAGGTAGCCGATCTCGTTCTTTGTCGTTCCGGAGATACGGGAGAAAGTTTGGTAAGGGGCCATAATGCTCCCCCCTCACCCAGGTCAGATAGGGTTAAGCTTCTGATTAATGACTTTGGTGAAGAGAATGTCAGGCAAGGGCTATCTGTTTACCATGCATATTCTAAAGTAGGAAATGCATGCGAAGGTGATTTATGTATGAGAAATGTATGGTAGATGGCCGTAACAAACATCAAACATACATTTCCCATACATTTGGGCTGCCTTGGTAGAAGCATAGTTAGGATTGAAGTAGATATACTGGTCGGTATGGATACCTTTTCCGTAGATTACTGTTTTTATGCTTTATTGAGAAGATCTGTAGGATCTGTGGGATGGTAGTTTCATCTGTTTCTGTAGCATGCTGGGGTGAATACTATTTAGATATTGTTTGAAGATATCTTTGCTCGTCATTACTGCCACTCGGAATGGTGATGATGTCGTCGACATTGCGGAATCAGTAGTAAGGTTTGATGAGTGATATTTATAGGTCGTGCCTTCGAGGTTAGCCGTATAGGGAAGTATATTGTTAATGCATACAGCAGGGATGCCAGTATTCTAAAGCGCCCATCACACGTCGCAACAAATTTCTGATGGTTGGACCAGTTGGTGGATACATTGGAGTGCCGGAAAATGCCGGTTGCCAGCTGAAATTGTCATTATTTTTACAACAATGATAGCATCTACGTTCGTGTATTTAAAAAAATGCCCTATTTGCTAAAACGACCACAGATGATCCTAATTTTGGGAAATATAGTCAA
The DNA here is from genome assembly GCA_036873755.1 of Hanleya hanleyi. Lineage (NCBI taxonomy): Eukaryota > Metazoa > Mollusca > Polyplacophora > Lepidopleurida > Hanleyidae > Hanleya > Hanleya hanleyi. The sequence goes on along the minus strand of JAVTVY010010358.1, from coordinate 25,855 downwards.
TATTTGGGATAGATATTGACCGTTGATGCCCATGTATAAAACTGACATTTGCTGATTTCCGCGATAACGATTTTGAAGAGAAGAAAATTGTCACAATGTTTTTTTCCAGAGTACCGGAATCTTTTATTATTCTCATGGAATAATCATAAAGTAGCATAATAATATAATGCACCAATACGAAGCTCAGTCTCAATCGAACAAAGGTACATAGCCACTAACTTGATTTTCGGCACCACGAGTTAGACTGGAATATTGCTGAAACAACCTCACCCATTATGTTGTTTTTTAAATAAACCAACAGAGCTAACCATAGATGGGTCTAAATCTTACGAATACTTATCATACTGATACAGATGTACAATTCACGCCTGTGTAAAAAGCTGCCATACCTGTGACTTGTTCGAAGGGAAATAAAAATAAAAATTGACTATTTCCGACATTTCTCAATCTACAATGATATTACGCTATACCTATAAAATAACATCAACATACACAAAAACATCACATGGCCTCAGGAATACATATCCATTAACTGGGTGTCATGTATAGGCTAGAATGACATATTGCCGGAACAACCACACCCACATTATGCAAATTACACGCCCCCTTCCTAGGTCTCCGTTCCCTATCAACAATCTGTGACATTCCTGAAACGTTCAGGTAATGTTTCATAAATATTACGCAATGGATTATACATATGTATATAGGAAGGTTTCTTTTTGCAGACGTAAGCACAACATATAGTAGCTTGATCCGACATTGGTGTGCATGCGGCCCAGTGTAACGTTTACAAGCCAATGATCTCCAGCCCGTATGTAAATCAGCACAAAATTCATCAACGTTGAACAGTCGGTTCTTACAACAGCGTTAACTTTCAACATTAGCATATTACTTTTATGATGACAAAGGATTTCGAATGTTCATTCCATCGCAATAAATAATTTGTTCGGCATTATCCTACTCTTGTCCATTACAGTGGACTTCTGGGTGAAATGCACAAAGCGGAACGGTCGCATTGAAGCTAACCTTGGAAAATACCCTTACTTCACGAGATTGTGGGTAGTAAAAAACAACAACCATGCAGTTAAATGCTAGCGTGTGAGTCTTCAATTCACACGGAATGTGAGGATAGGCCGTCTTTATTGCATGGAGACTACAGTTGGTGTGGTGTTATATAGCGATCCAGACAGAAAAAAGCGTTGTATTTTTAGATCCAATTTCCTTGCCTGGCCTCCTCGCCATGTGAAAAATTGCAATGCACAACTGTTCGTTTGATCAGCCCATGTTAACTAAAATCACCGATAACGTTAACTGCTTTCATTTCTAAAGTCAATTAAATTCAATATCTGGTGTTTTTGCATTGCATCTCGGCTCATCCTTGCCTCGAAAATGTGCAAAATAGAGAAGATTTCTTGTATATTGATCATGTAATGAGGACGATAGCTCATTCCATAATGAGGACTTATATAATATATTTGATCAATTGAGAGGAGAGGTAATATTGGAAAGTTGTACTCATTCCAGGATATTTTGCGAATACAATTCAATTCCATAGTATAGTTACTACAGACCACGAGACAGCGGTTTCATCAAGCCGGAAAATAATATGTAGTGATAAATTGTTTCTATACTTGGGATAAAAAAAAACACGCTTGCAATTGTTTTGAAATGTAAAGGATTATGTTTCTTTTTGAAATTTCCCATGATCTATTGGGGTAGCTATACTAATTGGTTAGTAAACAGCGGAAAATTATTATATGACTGATGAGTTTGCTTGGAAACACGAACAACCGATTCATTGGTCTACGGTACTGCGTTTATATTCCCAATATTACGGTTCGTGGTTGAGCGTGGGCTTTCAGCGATAGCCCTTGATTTTTTAGACACATTGAATGTTCATTTCAAGGAAGCAAAGATTTTTCTAGCATTACAATTTTCTAGCATTGCAATTTATTTCAACAGACAACAGAATACTATAAAACGCAACAATTAGCAGCACTAAACTTCCGGTAAATTTGCTTTTGTGAGATCAGATTGTTAGGCTCAACACACAAGAATCATACCGTCATATACTCTGTCTTTGAAAAGGCAACTGAGGTAAATTTGACGTCGCACTATGCTGACTGATTTAATTGTTTCATTGTCTGGCCAGTTCCATGGACGAATGCAGTAGAAACAAGCGCTGGATGAGCACAAAGACCTCCGTCGGGGCAACAGGGTCCGTAGGGGAATACATCACTGAATAACATAGGGCCTGATGCCAAGCTCAATTTTGCATTTGTTTGACGTTAACTTCACCAATGGTAATTAACCTGGGATTGAGAGTTCCCCACTAGCATGTCCAGCTAGGGATGTGGAAGTCACATTCCCCGCAAATAATTTTTGTCTGATTCACGTGCTTGAAATATTGGGGTATGGAATAGAGTATATTGATGTAAAACCTGGAATACTGCTTGAGACATTAGGCTCCTTCCCACTCCCACCTCCCCCTGAGAGGACGCCCCCACCCAAATCAACACGTCAGTGTGCCGAGTTTTACCAACTTGCTTGTGATTTTATGCTATAGGCCCTACACATCAACACTTCAGATTTTGTATGTGTACAGTATAACATCCTCATTGCCAGAATCCTCTACAAAAGACACCTGAGTTTACCGACACTCCGTTCTGATCTGTCTCAGCATCATGTGATGAGGATTCAATGCGCTCGGAATAATTTTGTATACTGGTGTTACAGGTCACCTTCACCATAATGTATCAATTACCATGAATTTGTACATGTATCACATTCACATTGAATGGTGATGACTGATGAGAATAGTGCCCATATGTAACAAATGGCTGGATTCCAGCGAATAAAAAGTTAATGTTAATCATAAACAACATACAATTAATAATACTATCAAATAATTATGTGTATTCCTTGTCGACATTAATATAATACAGACAATATTATGACTGAATCATGGTAACAGATATTCAAGGGTATATATGTCTACACTAAACTGAAGGAGACCCATGATGCGTATTACATTTGATTACGTATTACATTACGTATTACTACTCATGGTAATCATATGAACAGTCACAATCAAAGCGTGACTGAGATACATGAATCTTTAGATGACGACTTTGCAACGAATATTATGGATTAAGAATACGGATCAGCGATACGGATTTGATATTTTGGAACATCATGATGTCTTGCCGGAATCATTGAAAACTGTTGACCGCTTCTCTCTTGCAGGAAACAAGCCTATGTTTATGTATACTATGATTGTCTTTTTGAATTTGGTGCTAATACTGTTATATGGAATATGGAATAGGTCTTTGGATTATGGACGCGGATATTCTCTAATGGACGACGGCTGAATTATGGATGACGGACTGGACGCTTGTAATTATGTTGTAAAATTTCACTTGCTAATCTCGATAATGTTGCTTATTGTGAAAATAGATGAAGTTATGAAAATAAATTTAGTATGATTGCCCATTGCCCTCAAATTCGAAACATCTTCAGCAGCTAAAGTTAAGCCAATCATAACAATATATAACACCATGATATTGTTGCAATATCACCCAGGTATTGATCTTTGGTTAAGAATGTAATGAGATACATATATGCCTGTTCTTTGTGTTATTCTGTATGCAGTTCATTCTATAAGTAATTTATACATCTACATATACCAGAAGTGGAATTGAAATTTGAATAAAATAATCAAAATATGTTCGGTTTTTACCTCTACTCAGGAAATGAAGTCTTAGTTTCTAGAAGCTAAACCATTTTAGACACTCAAGTCCTTACCTGGTCAAGGGAGATAATTTTGTAAAAAAACAAAACAAAGAAGTATAGATCCACACTGGTGCAGAGCAGAAAGCTTTATGACCTTTGATGATATTTGTGGAGCATGCTGCAGGACTTCAACTTCCATGAATCTGATATTATCCACACAATCCCATTCTACATGATATTTTTGCCATAGCACCGATAAACTAGATCCCTTCATTTATGTGTTCTAGATCCAGGAGCTATTGGGAGCTGCAGGTTTTGTAAAAGTTAGATCCAATTATTCTGAGAGAAGGAATGAAGTCCGGCATGGTTGGTTTAAATTAGAACTGGGCATCCTTGGAAATGTCTGACCGATTGACACATGTATCACTCTGCCGGTGGTCATTACATGTGTAATGTTTATTTCCCGAGGAATCAGCTGATATCCAATGGATGGGGGGTTGTGGCCAATAACTGACTGATTTTCACCACCTCTGTCATTCCACACCTTTCTGACACAGCTGAACCAATCAATAGTCTGTTTTGGTTTCTCCATTTCATCCAGTACATCCATTGTATACCAGTCCTGTTGCATCTGATATCAGAAGGGCTGAATCCATGACCTGCAGGTTGGAATGAATTGTATACATATTTAATATCAAAACTCACTTCACTGAAAATGTTTATGGCCTTCGTTATATTTAATTCGTTCGTTATACACAACAAGATGAAATCCATTATACCAGTTTGCACCTTTCATATGTGTACTTAATAGAGCTGGGACCTGACTATGTTACAACAATTTGCAAAAGTATGAAATGAGAACTGAGTACTATGAGAACTTAATCCAATCTATGAGTGATCAATAATGCGAATTCTGAAGAACGAAGAAGGATCTTGACCACTGGTTGAATTGTTGGAGTTCATGTTTGGCATGACAGTATATCATAATCTAGAACAGGATTGTTTATATCAGTAACTTCTCTATGGAGGCTAGCAATATTTTGACAAACGAAAATTGGATCACAAAAGAGAATACGTATACTGTGTTTGAGGAATATTTCTGTCTCCCCAATGGAAGGCGAAATTTGAATGAATGGTCTGTGTTGTCCGTGTGTCTGATGTCGCCCTTGCAAAGACAAGAAAATTTTCTATGTAATTTATTATTTATTGATATATTTATTGATTTTCTTTTTGTCGAATTGTTTTCTGTTCAAGTCATTTGGCATCGGTAAAACCTGAAATGTATATCATGATCTCCTTCTTTCATCTAGTGATAGTGTCTGTTTGGTTCCAGATCACGGGGGCTGAACAAAGCATGTGAAATGTGATCGTATGGCGAATAGCATGACTGGTCGGTTAATGGACAGGCCCTATTATTGGACACCTAGACCCAGCGGGGCTATTTTCGGGGAATATTACATGACAACCTTAATACAAATTTAATTTTACAGTTGAGTTACAAAAACACGCTGATAAATTTCTGTTTACTCACGGAATTTGTGCACGTTAAGCCCTCATGTGGGTCGGAAATAGTCTCACAAATTTGGGTGAAAAAATGCGTCAGAAAATTTCCTCCAGTTTCAGAGTTTCATTCCTGATTGCAGGTTTGATTAAATTCAACGAAATTTGGCTGTAAATGTTCCCACAAATATGGAAAATCTTCAGTCTGAATCTCAGTGTGCAACACGACCGGAGTTTGGCAGACGCTGTACATTTCCCCCCACGACTCCGTCTAAAAATAGAACATTCCGGGGGAGCAGCCAGGTTATGATAGCATGACATGTGGCTCACAGTGACAATAGCACTAAATGCCAGCCAAGGATAATGGACACTCCCAAAAACTGCAAAATTTGGGACGGGTTGAATCTTCAACGCCCATTCCAAAATTTATTTGTGGGCTACAGTGCGGATTCATGTTTAAATATTCTTGGAGGTTTACTAAAGACTGTGGGACAAACAATTGCACAGTAAGTGGATTAGTTTCTAATAAATCCATCACTGAAAAAGTGTCCAATAACTGGGCGCAAACTTACGTTTTCATACCGTGGATGGTCCCTGCGTTTCAACTATTCCGAGTCTCTCCCCGTATTTTTTCTTTAATATTTTTTTTGTGACGATTTATCACTAAAGATGTAGTCCTTTATCCAGTGTTACTTTCTCGGCCATACGTGGTTGCATGGCCGACCTGCAGGCTCTTATTCATCAAAAGTGTTCAATAACCGGGCAGTCATGCTAAATGCCCAGTGGTATGTCCAGGGCTTAAAACAAACAAAAAATATTTGAGAAAGGTTCCATCCATGCTACCATTAAAAAATCTCAATGATGTAGGCCTACATGTGGAATGTAGACATTCCTTTGTTTCAGCAGCAATTCAGAATAAGATTGCGCTGTTGTCTTCCAGTCAGTGCGTGCATGACATGATGACCTCCCGTGCATTTGTTATGCAACAAGTTGAACAACAACAACTTGGACTATTTGGTTGGCTTCGACATAAGTCATCAGCCGACAAATACTTTACGATATATAGAAATGACGGGCGGTGTACTAGGAATCACTGTGTGGTAATGACATGAATTGGCAGCAATAGACTTACCAGAAAAACGGGGGAAAATTGCATTGCCCATCTCTACAAGCTAGAGAGCCGCCATGTCTCCCGATGGAAGCGGTCAACATTACGTGTAACTCGTGAAGCATGATGGGAATGGAACCCGACTACAGAAGCAAGGTCCATTGAATGCATTGTAATGAGGGTTCCCCATTATTTCGTTTTTGTCCGAAAAGAATGCCTCAAAATTTCATCGGGAACCATGGTAAACCCTATTGGAAATCACATGAATCGTGGGTTCTCCCATATGACAATTATTTGGCGGGAGATTTCACGTTGCATTCCTGATCGACGGAGGTGAAAAACATGACTTGGATGGGACTAAACATTCGACAACAAAAGACAGCGGCTTCTGTTGAAAGACCACGCTCGATTAAAAACCGTGGTAATGGACAAGTGCAGCATAATGACGAACAATTCTTTATTGCGATGGAATGAACATTCGAAATCTTTTGTCATACTAAAAGTAATATGCTAATGTTGAAAGTTAACGCTGTTGTAAGAACCGTAATAAAATAAATATTGGGATCTTTGAATATTTGACTGAAGATAAACGGTGGTTCTTGGAAAGGAAGTTCTTCCTCTTTTGCCGCATCAATCACTTTTTCGGTATTCTTCTCATCAGGAGATTGGTTTCAAAGGCGAAGGCCTCATTCCTAATCGCGATTTCCTACTTCTTGAGAATCCGGAGAGCGTGGGACGGGAGAATTTTTTTCTTCATAGAATTTTCGAGAATTTATTAGAAATAGTCTATAATGAAATACGTTGGTGCCAGTAATTATTCACCTACATGTATAGTATATTATTACGAAACTATTTAGGAAATATAAAACAAAGTTAAACGTGTACGATCATCTTCATGTATTTCTTGGTCTAAGAAGTACAATTTTCCTTATTTTAACGACTTGTGTACATGTATATGTATTCGTGTTTAAGACGCCTTCATAATATGCTCGGAAATCTAGGAGATACATATCGTCCTTCAGTGAGATCGATATTCGCACAACTGAATTATTCTCAACCCAGAAAATAAAATATCGCCAGGTATGAGCTTCAGCAGCGTGTTTCTTCGTCAAATCGCTATTCAGTAGGTACGAGGTTTAATACGTGATTACTGAATGTTTTTCAAATTGGAAACATATTTATTAGTAAACAAATTGTCAGCATAGTATCACGATGAAGCGATTCATTCGACTTCTTGAGCGAAAATAACGATGGAAAAATATTTAAATATGCTCGGTTGTCTTTGAAAAGTAATGCGTTTCGGCCAGGAGCCTCTTATAGCTCATACCATCCATCCAGATCCGGATAGTCGATTCAGAAGCCAAATTGCGTCGGATTTTCCTTTCATCAGGCGACATTTTCGAGTAGTGTTTTTCTTCTAATGAGAGGAGAATACCTCATTTTCGGCCCCACTCCCACCCCCCCCAGGCCAGATAGGGTTAATATATGGTTACAAATCTCCAACCATAATCATTTCTCTGCAATCTTTATGCCACGATAAAGCTGAAGTTTCTGTCTTCGAGGCATGCCCGAAACCGTAAACAATCGTTGACGTCGTCACACCATGGTAGTCATTTCTAACCTCCGACCAGAAACTTACTTATCCCTCGCTTTTAATAATAAGCGCCAGTAGCTACATCTGTCGATTTTTGTAACAAATGTGACGCGAATACCGATAGGTAAGGCAATACCAATTTATGATAGACTTGCTATTTACGACAACCAAGTCATCTATAGACTACACGTGACCAAGACTGAACACCCATTTACAACACAATACCTTTAGTAATAGTTGTTTCGTCTTTCAACAACGGACGAGGGCGCTCGATACAAAGCGCGACCCAGGGTGTACTATTTCGTCGTCTATCACCAGCCAATGAGAACGCTTATATAGAAAGCGCGGCTTAATAGCGTGTAATTTTTTGACATTCGTCAATCATTTCATCGTTTCCATTTCGACGAGAGTTCTCAATAGGTATTAGTAGAGACTGTCCTTGAATCTATACATATCAGGAGTTATAGGAGCCTTTGTAAGTTTACAATCTTTCGTTTTATCCGATTGGAACGCTACTGAATAACAATATGGAGCCCTATTGGTAACAAATCTCGACAGAAATATAATACAAAAAAAACAGAGCAACCATGATTCGATTATTCATTTCCGTAACAAACAAAATCCCTCGAACTTCAGACACAACAGACAGTACAGGGAGACTGATTCGAGGCAATATAGCTATGCGTGCTGTTGGCAGGGTGGGTATGTAATATAATTTGAGACGCGCTTACATCTCGCTCTCGCTATTTCAATCTCGAAGGCTTGCAGAGCTATTTTATCATGCCTTATATTCTATTCGGGTATCTAAATCAGCTTAGGGCGGTATATGTACTATCCCAAACAGGATAAAGGCGCATGGTCTCATCATGACGGCAGTGTTCTATATGTAGGGGATTTCCGATTCAGGTAATGAGAACATGATCTCTTAGAAAAGAGGGCATGAGCTCATGATCTCATATCGTTTTTCCAGGTCAAACAAGCGCCTCGTTTTCTTTTGACCTTGAAATACTATCTTATGATTGGAGGAAACTGTAAAAACGTAACCATGAGATCATGTCTTCATCCCCCAAATCGGAAAAAGAGTATACCTCGCTTAGGCCGTGCAAGGGGCCGTGTGATCGCGTCACCTACAGTGCCCATATGGAGGACACAAACCTTCACATGGAGGACACAAATCTCCATTGCAGTTTTGGAAATAGGATTATTATCAGGACTTGATTTCCAGCAAACAATGATTGGCCAATATACCTGACTGAACCAGAAGTGGTCTGTGACGTATTTTAAAATATTTTCACAGTATTTGGCTCCTAAATATATCAAAACCACCTTTTCAAATTTTAATCGGAAACCAAATCTGGGCAAGTATGATTGGCCACCTCCGACAACTGCCGTAATCGTGTCGGGCGGGATGATCCTATCTCTGGCGGCCTTATCTCGAAAAAAATGGTGGGGAATGTATGTTGAATTTTTCATATGTTGAGCGGAAAGGTCAGGCTACCTTGTGTGATGGGTCATTTGTGGCAGTGAATAATAGGGAATATAGTTATCTCAAGATGTGCTCAGCCAATTTACTACATAGTAAGTTAGGCGATTATTTAGTGGTTTCTGACCTTTAAGAAAAAACGAATTTAAGTGTCTCTTCATACAGAGAGGCACAAAACCACAGATAAATACCTATTTTCAGCCATTGTTTTGCTTGTCCGGACCGGCTAGAATGTTTTCAAGCCTGAACGTATACATTTCGAGTCCATTGCGGGCGCGCTGAGTATTATTTCTTAGTATACAGCCCAAGCCTAATATTGCCTTTGTACTATAAAGGAATAAGTTTATTGTGTCAGTACAGGTATTTTCATGCCTTTTGGCGATAAATCCTGTGTTGTGAAAATGTTTATTCCGTCATTCCGTTTGCTGACTCCCCCCCCCCCCACCTCCACACACCAGAAGTCGTTCTTGTAAATAAGCTCACACACTTAATTAGGGTTATATCTTCACAAACTGTAATCATTGCTAAGTAAGAATGGTCTGGTTTGTCAAATAACTAGATGAAAGGGTATTCATCAGATTCTAACTGGAGATACAAATTAGCAGTGAAAATTTGCTTTTATTCCCCCTCTACAATGGGTCTTTTGAGGCGAACTATTTCAGTAAGTTTTTACTGTTCAAGTGTTCAAATATTGAGGGAAATATCACTTCAATATGACAATCGATAACTTTGCAAATATTCGAAGCACGAACTATATATTTACATATGTGTATGACTGTCTGCTATTGGTTTGGCCACACAAAATGTATTGGAATCTGAGTAGGTTTACTTATTTGTAGGTCACAAACCTCCATTAAAGTTTCTGGGTGTCTTATTATCAGGACTTGACTTTCGGCGAACATTGATTGGCCATTATACCTGGCTGGACCAGAAATGGTTAATTGTGATGGATTTTAAAATATTTCTATAATATTTGACTGTCAACTATATCAAAACCTCTTTTTTCAAGTTTTAATCAGAAAAAAATCTGGCCACCTTCGAAATTTGTCGTAATTGTGTTGGGCGGAATGCCCCGACCTATGGTGACCGTATCTCGAAAAAAATGGTTGGCAGTGTATGCTGATTTATTTTATATGTTTGAGCGGAAAGGCCAGTGTGTGATTGGTCATTTGTGGCGGCGAATATTAGGGAATATAGTTTTCTCAAGATATGCTCAGTTAAGTTACTACATTTCAATAAGGCTATTATTTAGTGGTTTCTGACCTGGACATCACAGTCAAAGCTTAACAGGTTGTGGAATGTCGATTCTGGACCACCATATAAAATGTATCAATTCTGACTTTTCATTTACCAATTGTATGTGAATCTGTATGCACGCAAACCTTGGTATTATGATGTTTAGTGACAAACCTGTTTCCGAAATATTATTCCATGACCCTTCAGGTCGGTTATTGTAAAACACAATTATTTGTGAGAATTAATTTAAAGTTCAGATTTATACAGATAACGTAGAAACTGCTTATGTAAGTATAACGATTTAACCTTGGGTTTGACGAATGGGATATACAATGCGACAGTTCTGTGATATGTCTGTCATAATTGTACCGAAGCCGTAAGTACATCTATGTCGGGTTAAGTTGACATTGTAGATGTCTAGTATTGTATATAACGGAATGAACGGCATAGTATAGTCAGACTATTAACACCAGGTCTCCCTGATGGCAGTACCATCAGGTATCACAGAGGCTCATGCTTCCGATAATAGTATTTGCTATTTCCAGTTCCGAAAAATGACTGTTTACAGAATAGTTTGCCTACCAAATGATGCCGGTCATTCCTAAGATAGATGAAAACCAAATTTCGTAATGGCTTTGTTACCAGGAACAAGACTGTAGCTTTCATAATGGCGTGCAATGAGTTTACAATAAATCGGCTTAATATTCAACAGACGTTTTCGTTGTATCCTCTCTCATTTAAAGACTTTATCAAGACTTCGAGAAATCTCAGAAGCCGGACCTTGGAATCTATTATTGTTCAGGTTTTGTGAAGACGATCCCTGTGTCTTGAGACGACTAATGCATTACAACATCTTAAAGATCACGCGCACAAGCCCTGTCGTCTTAAAGACCTCAAATTTCACAAGGTGTACAATGACACCTTCTCCTCCAATGATCATTTCTGGTCTTTAGAAGGATTTTGGGTGCAATGTTGTCAGAAAACCAGGTTGCAGATCAACACGACCCTCCGTCAGATTACGTCATTCTGTCTTCCCACCACTATCGTTTGTTACCGATTAGAGAGCCGATTCTTGGCCCATGCTTTTTTAATTCCAGGTGACGTCGTTGTGATCTTTTCACACATCGAACGACATGTTTCATAATGGTAATAATGTGCTATGGCATGGATCGATGGGTGTCGGATCTGATTGACATTTCTATACAGTCTTTGGTGGCCACAATATTGATTGAAGGTTTATGATTCCTACCTTGAATGTGCTCGTTGATTTTGAGTACTTTGACGCTAATTGTCGAAGTACATTGCCTGACAGCTGATGACGTACTGGAGTGGCCATCGGGTTTAAGGACAATTGATTGCAACGGAACTAGGCCTATCCATATTAACATCAATCAGATTGGAAAAACAATCAGTGAACATAAGACGTTGATCGTCTAGTCTCAGTTAGTTCAAAGCGGCAGGCTAAATTTACCTGTCAATTCCCATGAATTCTTGACAAGATAACCCCGGAAATAATAGGAACCTATTATGAAACTATTATTTATGAATTATTTCACGAGCCTATATTAAATTCATAGATGTTGAAATATGTTTTCTTCTTGCAAAGCTTATTATATGATGTGGTGCGGGGCAAAATCACTACAGCAAGTATACAAGCTACCGTTCGTCATTTTACAGATATTCACAATTCGTACAAATTTCTCACCCCAAACTTATTATTGAGTGCCATATGTACAGTTTATGTACGGTTTGTGTGTATGTGCGTATCCATTTATTCGACAGGCATCGTTTATTTGAGAACCCTTAGAAATAGTGAAGACTTGTTCTCAGCTCATTTTTTTCAGTTGGGGAAGGGGAGTAGGACCGGGTGGTTATTGCATATGGCGTATACATATCTCATCTAGTAGCATTTGCTAGATACAGTGTTAAATGTGACGATTTTAATCAATGTCACAATGCATTATTGTAGAAATTTATACATGGCTGTACCACCAAACGCCTCCGCTCAAATTTATCAAATTTGGCGATACATGTCTCCACTTAACCCAGAGCTAGTGGCCGTATGAACCCATGTACTCCAAGATCCTCATGGTGTTCATATGAACAGACATAATCAAAGCGTAACAGATACATCATTCTCTAGATTACGACTATCCAACAAAAACCACACGGATTAAGAATACTGATCATCGATATGGATTTGATACTTTTGGAACATCTTGATGCCTTGCCGGTATCATTGAAAACTATTGACCGCTTCTCTCGTGCAAGAAACCAGCCTATGTTTATGTATACTACGATTGTTTTTTTTAATTGGTGCTAATGCTATTACATGAAACATGGATTAGGTCTTTGAATTGTGGACGCGGTAATTCTTCAATGGGCGAAGGCTGAATGTTGAATGACGGACTAAACGCTTGTATTAAAATTTCCACGCAATTAAGTTTCAGGAACTGTTCGAGCGATAGTTAAACAATTGGTAGCCGGGAAGCTCCAGTATCGAGAGGGTGAAAAGTAGCTCCGCAACGTTATCATACTAAGCGCTTTCGCTGCAAGCTGACATAGACGATAATTCTGCATTTCATTTGCACATGAAATTCGTTTGCCGAGACCTTCGAGCATTTATGCTGTGGCGGAAACCATTTTTATCTTCTAAGAACATGACCCTGATCATAGACACCCTCTCCCAGGGTGCTTTGCGCTACGCTGCATTTACCCCTGTAGGGGTCTCGCCATGTTTTACAGGATTCCTGTAAAAGCCAAGAACTGTTCTATCTGACTGTTTTACTGACCGCAAAATGCATATTTATCTCGAAATACACTAAACAGTTATTCAATGTATTTCAAAACGCCAGTTTCAAACAGTTTGAAGGCAGCTTTTTGGAAAATTACCCTAGAACTGTATGTTGCGAAAACAAATAATAGAACGTGAGTATATTGTCAAGCCCCAACAGTGCTGTTTCAGTGGGTTTTTTTTCAATGAAATTAACCCCTCTCCCTTCGCTGTTGTTTCTGGCCGACGGATTTTTGCAGACCGACTGTGGCGTGAATTAGCAGCACCTCTAGTTCCGATTGCCAGTATTTCCGCTAACCACTTCCAGGCAAGATTATGTCAGAAATAATCGTTGTTGATATAATCTCCTTGATATTTGAACTATATCACAAGACAATAATTGTAAAAAAAAAATGGAATCTGCAATGAACACTACCAAACTATAAGACAGATTATACACTGAGGTAATACACCGGTCAAACTCTCAACATAGCTTTCATTTTTCGGCTGAAACGATCCATGTTTGGTTATAAAAAAGCTTTATAGAACAATAATAACGCATGCTTCCATACTATTATTATTCAGATCATATCCAGTTGACGTGTCAGTTATTCCGCGACGGATACTAGTCAGATAAACAATCAATTATCGATGTTAGAGAAGTTGACAAAATTATATATTCCTAATTTATATGTAGATAAATGAAACTTTTCGTTCAATCGGATTCAAGAAACATCAGAACATATTAGATATATCGATTAAATGATGAATAACTTTGAAAACATAAATCCGTTTTCTGAATTATATTTTGACCGCGATATACGTATGCGACGAGTGCCAAAAAAATATGGTACCAGCGCAACACTCTAACCGCCCGAGAAGTTAAGATAGGCCAAATTAACGGCAACAAAACACGGATATATTGAAACCGGGACCCCCTTCGAGATCACCCATCAATTTCGTGACCATCTCGAAAACCGGGACGTTTCGATCGAGATAGAACCGGGAGCAAACCGGGAGACGTCGTCAGGGGTCCCGGCTCTGCACTCCCGGATTCATCCGAGAAATTTCTCGATCCATCTCCAAGGCATGGAGAAAGTGCCTCGATTAATTGGACGTGACCCCTTATGGATGCTGGGTTCATAGTTCTATTAATACCGACATATGTTTGCGTGATAAAATTCATATGTGACCGATGGCTGCCTGCCAAACAGCGCATTCAACGCAGCCAAGGCGAAGTTAAATGTTGAACAGTTCCTCCAATTAATGAATACAAACTGCGTTTTACTATCGAGATGGAAATAGCGCGTGGCGGATCGATGGAAGCATTCGTACCTTAACTCACACAGAAGAAATGATGCAATTCAGCACTAAAAATCGTTAAACTAGTGCCAATATCAAGTTCACTAAATTTCGTTTCCTGACCCACCCGAGAATGTATTTAACATGTTTACATAACAAGTTTAAGGCATACTTTGGGGCGTGGGAAATGCGCCTGATTATATCATGTATATATGACGTCAGCTTCCGAAGTCTGTAAGAAATATACCACATTTGGATTAAATCTAATGAATGTTATCATTCCTGATCACATTATACAAGGGCAAGGTGAATGAAATAATGGTAATATCGCGCAATTAGAGTTATCTAAAATATCTTCGAGAAAGATAAAACAAATATACGAAATTGTAGGGGGGGGGGGAGGAGGGGAAGAATGAATGAATCGGAGAGCTGGTAATTATTTTAAAATGTGAAATATCACTATTCCCCAAAAGAACCTCCACTCAGTGCGAAAGTAACGGGAAATAATCAATAAGTAACCTGACATTCCCAAATTTCACAAGTATAAAGTATAGCAAATAAGTCGTAATTAATTACGCATGTGTAAATGTCTTTTTCAACGACAATGTAAACGCTATTTTCTAAATTTATAGATCGTCGGTTCCAAATGATACAAAAGATATACACGAGAAAGATAATAATATTTCACAACGGAAAAGATGAAGACCTTGGGGACTTGGTGTGTGCAACAGAAGAATCTGGTATTGTCCATTCCTCCCGTTCCGATATCTAACATGTAAAACGTTTGAGATCTAGATGATGTTATTAAATTTTAATTTGGCTCAGACTTGCATCACAAATCCACAAATTCTCATGTTGAAAAAGATAGTCATCGATACATGTGAGTTTCGAGCAATCCTGGTTCCTGATCAAGAACTAATACGAGGGTACAGGTCAGAAATATAACGGGTCACCACGACCAGGGCTGTCTGGTTATTACATATCTCTTACAGTAATTAGATCGCCATCAATTATTAATATAATTACAACACAGACACGGTCATTATTCTAGTTCGAGCGGATACCAGCATCGACACAATTGGAGATGATCAGCAATATATACAGGCCACTCGAATGCAGCAAGGACAATATTTACATGTGGATTGCTCGCTGCATAACTGCCCAAGTTGATCCCCTCCAAGACTCACTTAACATCGCCAGAATACCTGTGTACTGATCAATACAAATCACAGCTGAGACCACACATAATGAACTCTGCGGTCAGATTCGGTCATCCCCTCCTACTCCAGCGCTTCCTGATTGCCTCTTGACTGAATCAATTCTGACACAAAACCAGGCTGTTGTAATTGAGAAAACCGTGTATATATGTTTTATGGGGGAAAGCGTATGTTTCATTATCAAGTAGAATTACATGCTATGTGTACTTCATACTATTGAATGTCCCAGCCATTAACCACCATTTTCTTCGTGACTCATGTTGTAAGATATTTCTTGGGGATTCCAGTGTGTGTTCTGAAGACCATGCGGAATTTTGTCTTGGGTGTTCCCGAGATGATGTGTGAACCATGATCGTGTACACACTTCCATATTCATTCGCCTCTGTGTCTGAGAATTCTCGCATTCTTTCATATGCCGACATTAATATGATATTCATTCATCGTCCGTAGACAGTTTCAATAACAGTTTCAGTAATAGGCCTTATTCTTTAGTTACTGAATCGACGGAGTTGGAATTTAATAACTGTATCCCCTGTTGGACAGGATGTGTCCGATTCACAAGAGAGAGAGAGAGAGAGAGAGAGAGAGAGAGAGAGAGAACTAAGGTTTAACGTCGCGTTCAGCAATATTTCAGCCAGGTAGCGACGATCTAACAAAAATCCGAGTAATCAACACAAAACACCAGAAACATGTACATACATTAAAGTTGATACAACAAACCGCAAATAACCTAAAATTTAATCAACACAACACACCAAAACAGGGCATACATTAAAGTTTATACAACAAACCTATTTCCCAACTGAAAAGATGTTCTAAAGTAGCTGCTTGATAAAAAGAATCTTTTACAATCTTAAAATCTATACAGTCGATAAGAATATGTTCACTGAGATCTTCGTGGCATTGAATATACCTTAGAGTTGGTTCTTTTTTTTAGTAAATGCTCGGGAGTTAATCGTGTATGGCCGATTCTACATCGCCTGATTATGGCTTGATCGAAACGTTTCCGGCTGCTCAGATGAGTTTACCCTTCATTTTTTTTGGAACTCGCGAAGTTTGTTATTATTTACCGCACCCATAAAGATTGAAAGAACATAAGCACAGATAGATATGAATCGTTATATGGGATTCCAACAGGATCAACCTTATTATCTAGGGTTGCCTTAGCCATTTCATCAACTTCAGTATTTTCTTTGATATAAGCCTGGCTAGGCAACAACAAAACACAACATCAATCTGTTGATAAAAACTACGATCATATAATTGTAGAATGTTCAAGATGGTGGGATGAGTTGAAGTTCCACTTTCAATCACTCTTGAAGGCATGACAGTGAATCTGAGAATATGACATATTTTCTTCCTATGGTAGACCCAACACCTTCTAAAGCTGACAATAGAGCTTTGGCTTCGGCTGCGAAAATCGAACTTT
Source organism: Hanleya hanleyi (assembly GCA_036873755.1). Classification (NCBI taxonomy): domain Eukaryota; kingdom Metazoa; phylum Mollusca; class Polyplacophora; order Lepidopleurida; family Hanleyidae; genus Hanleya; species Hanleya hanleyi. The sequence continues at coordinate 8,481 of JAVTVY010010358.1, read as the reverse complement.
TACATGGAAATCGACAGGGTTTAGTTTTGGAAGTAAAGACAGTAGCACCTCCTACTCTTTCACTATCTTTAGAATCATTTGTATAAATAGCTTGATGTGATCTGTATTTTTCTCTCAATATAGCAAATTCTTATGTACACAAGAGATGGCTCGAGTCTGCCTTTTTGTATTTCGTCATTGTAATATCTAGTACTGGTCTGGCTAACTGCCATGGTGAAACTTGTAAGAGCTTGTTAAGTAAAATTTGACTAAGCTTATTATCAGCTGCTACAAGTCCGATTCACAATATGAAAGAAAAGGTCATATCAGTTACAGACCGCAAAAGCTATTCTTCTTTAATATATGGAAATTGTGACAAATTAAAGTAAGAATACAAAAGTGCAAACTGAATTATTTCTATGACAACTCTAACTGCAACTGCAAGTGTAACGATTTGAGTTCCTTATATCACGGAAATATGTCTGTTATTTCAAATGCAAAATCTATATAGATTTTAACAAAGGTTCGTTTGCCAGCACATATTTGTCTTAAAAAAAAAAAAGTATAGATTTCTTTTCGAAAAGAACAAGAATGACAAAAGACATTTTATTCGTTCGTTTCGGAGCGCTGAAAAAGAATATCACTGGGATTGGACAGTTTGGGGTAAATCTGTTCGCTGGCAGAAACAAATTACCTGCTCTCCCAGGTTTTATCTCGGGTTTAACTTTCGTTAGCCCTGTGCAGGTTTATCATCAACATTGTTGAATCGCTTCTGTCCATCCTCTGGGAATTGTGCAATAGCAATTTCCGATAATATATGAGGGCATAGGCAGTTGGGTAAAGTTTAGAATTGCAAACGTAGACAATTAATTCCATACCAGTCAAATTTTGAGACATTATTCTTGAGAATTTCTTGATATGGTTCACATATGAAATAATACAAGCCGGTTTCCTGTTGAACAGTCACCCTGAAATCTGATTTGATCATATCAGCGGAAATTCCACACTACAAAGCAAAACAAGCTCCGGCTTTTCCGAAGTTGTGGTCTGAATATGAGGTGCTGCGATCTTAATCGACGTGCAAACGACGATTGAGTAGCAATTACAGGGCGAAACGGAGAGGGGTACTGGAAGGCAGGTTCCGACAAAAGTATGAATTGTTTTGGAATACCCTGTTCAGATACGTAATATTATACAGAGGCAAAAAGACCGGGTTGCTGGCATAGAAAGCCGACTTGGGAAGAAGATTGGATTTCCGCAAGGAGGAGAGAAGGCAAAGAGGCACACATTCCAAAACGCCAAATCTGAAGTGTACCTAATTCATTTACACTTAAAATATCTTGAGAAATATGGATAGTCATAGTCACGAGGTCCTAAAAATAGGCGTTTCGTGGTCAACCTTCGACAAATCGCTTTTTAATCGAGAAAATATAAACGATTGAAAAAGAACGATTGAGGATTATAGCCCAAAGTAGTACGCCATTGGTTCAGCCTGACTGACCCGAATACACGTTCGAGTTCCTAACACTTCAGTCAGACTATATAAAGTTCGATCATTTTTTCTTCTTCCTTTTCCATTCTTTGCCTAGTGTAAAACTATAGCGTGTTTTCTGTTCAGTTGGCGGTTATATAGATACGATGGGGATATTGAAAGAAATTGAAAAAAAAAATATATATATATACATAGGAATAATGGTTATGCATATAATTATAACTTCATATTTACATATATTTTGTACGGGACACAGGCCCGGATATGGTCAGATTGGGTCATTTGCACTTGCAATTTCGTCTATTATTTTGGGTATTTCTGTGTTTTAAAGCTGGTATTATTCCAGATTTCTTGTGTAGTATTTTGCGTGAACGTTTTTGGCATCTGTGCGGGCTGAAATTTTGAGTTGATTCGTCAGATTTTCGCTGTACGCTTGGTTTTTGTCGGGTTTACCAAGGATAAACCCTACATTAGTATCACTTTTCAGTTTTTCTTTTTTCTTCTGCACATGTGTAGTTTTGATCTCCTGCCCGGAGACTGTTCTCATTTGATGCCCCTTACAGCATTCACAACAGGCCTCGCACAAGCCATGCAATTCCAGGCGCTAAGAGTAATGGAATTTCGTTGAAAGGACATGGAAAGTCAGAGGAAATATATGTCCGGGAAAATGAGTGGAAAAAGCTAAGTTATTCTCTGAAGTTCAGCGAAATTTATTGCGGAATAAAAATCCAAACAGCCGTGAAACGTGTTTGCTGGTGACCCTTCGCCAGATTGGAACGAGGTCAGACAGCTCATTTACATATTTTGTGTAGTTCATTGGTTGAACTAAACTCGTGACTGTTTCCCGCTGAACTAATATTCATATTCTGTGACGTGTATTGGTCGAGGTCATAATGTCGACAGCTGATTGGCTCACGCTCTTGACATCTGTACTAATTTACGTATCAGAACAGTCGCCATTTGAACTGGTCAAATTGCAGTCGCCATTGTTCGTTGGTTTGGAATTTAGCTTTGGGCTAATTTTGCCGATGCCGGGAAAATGCAAATTTAGTGAACATTGGCTGAGACTGGATGATTATAACTGTGGTTGTCCCGTCACGGTGAGAGGACAGCAACGAACACGGCGTGTCAAACAAATGTGGATCTGTCCAATATCGGCGATGGTCCTTTACGGAGCCATACAAAAATTACAGGATACACAAACTTTACACACATATTCTTGAGGTTGTTCTATAACTATATGGCATTTTATGAATTATTATTACGAATATGAATTTTAATATTTTTGAACATTTTTCAATCTTTGGTAAGCTACCTTACAACAAAAGTTATGATTCATATATAGTGCAAGATCACAAAGATGATCTTCACTTTAGATAGGGAATCGTCCTCAATGCGTTTTTGATACACACAGCTGGTGGGGCTAATTTTTGTCTAAAAAGCACCAAATTGACCATTTGAATAGATAAAGAATAATCAAGACCTACAGACAAACACAACCAGACTTACAGTGGTTCAAACCTGCCGTATTTTGCACTTTTCGGTGCATTTACGGTCGACAATTTCTCTCCAAAATTCTCGTTGCAGAATTATGACACCTTTAACCAAAATCATATTTAGACTTATTTGTTGGTCAAAATAGCTAAAATTGGTTTTGGTTAAAGGTGTCCCATTTTTGTAACAAGAGAAAATCCGCACCGAAAAGTGCCTAAAAATACGAAAATAAGCCAACTTACCAACTTTAGTGAACCATAAATCCGTGTTCGTGCATCTGCAGTCCTTCATTATTTCGGGTCTTATAATTCAGCATGAAGGCTGTACAAAATGGTCCATTTCATATCCCTTTGATAAAAGTGAAAGTTTGGCCCTTCAAACCGAACAGCTTGAGGACGATTCCCGTATGTCAAGCGAACACCACCATTCTTCCCAAATATGGGACTAATAAACTCCTCTGATGCAAGTAAACCCGACATCAGTACTTTAAGTACTTTGATTTGTCCTACGATCACCATTTTCCTTGTGTAGATAGATGGCGCTGTATTGAATATAACATTGTCATACGGGGTTTTGAGTCTTCGAAAGCACTTAATTATTAATATATAGCGCGGGCTATTTGTAAAAATTTTCACAACTGGTTAATCCAGTAAGAGATGAAATTATATAATATTCAGTTGGTTTTTGGCTTGAGCTTCCCTTTGGAATCATTCATAGTTCATTTATCAAAATGTAAAATTAAAATAAAAAGTATTGTACATATGCGAATCCAACCGTTATATGCGATTCAATCACCATTGTGATATGTATTTGATATAAATATGAAATCACTGCCGCGAATATTCTTATAATAAATAAAATTAAATTGATGGTGATTTTTTTAACTTATTCACATCTCAATAGTTTAAAAACTGTACCAAAACATGAATGGATACCCTTTCCTAATGTATGTTTTACTATAACAAAATATACATATTTAATTACACTATTTTTCACCTTAATCAACCTAGAAATTCTCGACTGGAGGGCTAAGCTGTTCTGGGTTATCGCCATGCGCCCATTCACACCTCTATCAAGCCTGTGCCGTAATCATTCTGATAATGCAATCAACGACGAACTCAAATCCACTTATGACCTGTACCCGGTATTTACAAAAACAAGATATTGTGTCTATAATCCTGTATTGTTTATACCAAGTTGCATGAATATATGAGGAAATTATCGAAAGTATGAAGGGAATGACTGAACATTAATACATTGTCGACTCACACGATTATTGAATAAACATGAAATTTTGTCATTTACGCTTCGCCGGAGTAAATCTGAGCGCGAACGTCACAGGAAGCATGGTACAGGTATGTGTATAGATATTACCAGCATGCGCCCTACTTCGGCTTGTAGGAGACTATAGATCGTGAATCATATATATTATCCGGTTATCTTACGCATTTGTACAGTATAGTATAGTAATATAGGTTTTCCATCGACAAATCCGCAACCAGCATTAAATGTAGTTCGCAGTTCGAGGATAGAGCGGTGTACGACGGCAACACGGCCTATGTGTCAGATATTACTCCGCCTCACGATTCTCTCGCACCTTGAAAAGACCCCGATTCCCTCGCGATTGAAAATTCGCGATCAAGAACGGATCGCGCATGGGTAAACGATTCAAAAACGATATCGCGAGAGAATGGGTTTTTTTTCAGAAAAGGCTCAATCGTTTTTTCTCATTTTTTTTCTCGATATCCTCGCGACTGATTCACGAATGATCGTTTTTCAATCGAGAAAATTGAAGAAAAATCGCGACTGAAGAAAAAACGATTAATGGAAACGATCCCTACCCCAAAGATCCTGAAATTAGACATTTCGTGGTGTCCCCCCCCGACAACAATTTTGTGATGATTGTACGAGTTGGTTAATGCAAGGGCGTTCAAAAATGTTTGTTGCATCATTTATTTTTGTACCCCAATGGCGAAGGATGTCAACATCCACACCCTACTTTACAAATTTAAACTTCGCTGTACATGTGGTCTAATTTTTCAGAATACCATCAATACTTAATACCATCAATATTTGGCACAGATATACGTTTTATGATTAAATTTTGACTAATTTAACCTTCGCTATTGTCAAATTACTGAGGTCTTTCATCAATCTAAATAAGGGGAGACTAAGCCCTAGGGAACGTCGTTTTCAAAATTGTTTCAGTTATATAATGACATACAGGGTCGGGGTGTCTACACGTGACAGAACAGAGCTTAATGCAGCCATTTTATAGTACTGTCCATTGAAGTACATTCCCGTAGGCAGACATGACATCTCAGCCAGTCGCATCATACTGACAACGAGTGAACCAATCTTTGTTCGGTTATTTTATAAGTCTGTTCATCGTGTTTGTCCTTTCATCCAAGACAAGCCAGCGTATTGCTCAAAAAGGTGTTTAGGAGACAGCCTGATTGGTGATTGACCCGGCAGATGATCGATGCTTCAAACAGCTGGCGGCGACACGCCAACAGGATAGTATACTCCGATAATTCGAGAGTCCGGAAACAGATTTATTCGGCTAGAACCGTTGGGATAATAGCAGCAATTATTGACGGATACCGAAATACTGCGACATTAAATCGGACTGGGCTTGTAGACACTCTAGTCACGCAGAATTCCTGTCATATCCGCAATGATTAACCGTAGGTGCTGCTTCTTTAAGTAATTAATTCCATACAGTAATACCATGTAAGCGATACCACAGGAAAGTGTGTTTGGAAACTAGAACAGCCTAATTCCACGAGAGAACATATAGCCTCATAGGCTGATACTTTGACGGTCGTGTACCGAAATGTAAGCTACGGTTTAAACGTATGTGTCCCGGGGAATTTGGAACATGTCCAGGCCTGGAGACTATTTCTCTCCCCCCCCCCCCACCCCCTCACCCACTCTAAATATTCTTCTTATCCCTTGAGGTAGGGGGCTGAACCTAACCATACCATACCCTTGTTTCTAGCTCTGCCATGAGAAAATGTAAGAATACAAGCGTGTAATCCGTCATTCAATATTCAGTCGTCGTCCATTAAAGCATTTCCGCGTCCATAATCCAAAGACCTAATTCATATAATAACATTAGCACCAAATTAAAATGAGAATTCATAGTATACATAAAACTAGGCTCATTTCCTGCTAGACAGAAGCGCTCAACAGTTTTCAATGATACCAGCAAGACATCACGATGTTCCAAAAATATCAAATCCGTATCGCTGATCAGTATCGCTCCAATGTACGAGTTGTCACAGCGAAACAGCTCACCAATTACCAGTATGCGAGTTGTCAGAGCATTTCCATCATAGCTCTCTAGATTTGTATCTAATACCGCTTATGCCGGTGCTAGGGGCCGTGTGGTCATATCATCCATGTTGCTACATGAACAGGTACAATAAAAGCGTACCTGAGATACAACACATATCACGAATCGTTAGATTCTTGGTGTGTGCTTTAGAATAGGTTAACCAGAAGACTATTCTGTGAAGTCATGTGACGCAGTCAGTATGTCGGCACCTCTTCCCACTTCCCTTATATGTGTTGTAATTCTTAATCTATATCATATACGTTGTAAAGTCGTTATCTATAGTCCATGAGCCAGACCCCAAAATTTAATCAATTGGTACCACCTGGGGTGGCAAATTCTCATTATGTTTTTTTGAAAGTCCTATATCCTTAGATGAGAAAAAACTTTGAAAGCAATCCGGGACACACAGCTTAGTGGTAGCAATCACCTCTTAAAGACGAACACCCGTGTCCAATCTGAGGGACCAGATTTGGGGGTAGGGGAAATATAAAGTCGAATATCTTTGCAAGTAATGGTGATATAGTGACATTCGGCCACTCGAAATGTTAGTAATCTGATCCTCTATATGTTGGTATCTGTTAAATGCTAATATTTCACTTATGTAGGTCACCAGAGGTCAAAAGGTCACGAAATCTGAACCCTGTCTAAAACGTGACCACCTGTAGGAAAACTCGCTGCAGATACCATACCAATGGGACTTTCTTAACCTAAATGGGTTCAAATGGAAGCCAAGAAGCACCCAAATCTATAATAAGTCTAAGCAGGTGGAGTTTATTATTATTTAGACTGTGGCACAGAACTGATTTTGACGCATTTTCAAAAATGTTTTTTTTTATTGGGCTAAAAACAGGCAAAATTGTATGAAGTTGGACAGCTTGAAATTAGTTGCAGATTTTAGCAAATAACTACTCCAAATGCTAATGGCCATGTCTTAAGTCTATTCAGGGATTAGTTAAACTATATTTCGAGGTAATTAGGTCACCAGAGGTCAAGGTCAAAGATTGTCAATTATTAATTTTCTATATTTTTACTTGGAAATTGTCACAGCGAAGCAGCTCACCAATTACCAATATACGAGTTGTTAGAGCATTTCCATCATAGCTCTCTAGATTTGTATCTAATACCGCTTATGCCGGTGCTAGGGGCCGTGTGGTCATATCATCCAAGCTGCCATATGAACAGGTACGATAAAAGCGTACCTGAGATACAACACATATCACGAATCGTTAGATTCTTGGTATGTGATTTAGAATAGGTTAACCGGAAGACTGTACTGTGAAGCCATGTGACTCTGTCAGTATGTCGGCACCTCTTCGCACTTCCCTTATATGTGTTGTAATTTCATATTACAATGTATTTACATTGCAACCAGTTTCAAGTACAGAGCATCAGAGACATCGCTGTTGCACCCTGTACCGTATAGCCCGTAGGGCATAGGGTAAACCAGGGTGCGAGTGCATTTGGGTGTATGCCTGTTGTAAGTTATCCTGTCCGGCGTCCTCGATTGCTGCAGCGTGAGTATTGATAGCTGCTCTCACAATACGATCCCAGAAGGTAAGTTCTGCTTCACTTTCCTCGGACGTAGGCTGACTATTTGAGGTCAAGATCTCCATATCACAAGATAGACTCTCAGCAATCTCTGTTTCGGTATCAGTCGATGGACTCTCATCAGTCTCTGTATCGGGTTCTTGTGCCTCGGAGTTTTCAATCCCATGTATATTTTTCTCGTGTCGCATCATATCGTATCGTTCGCACTTAGAGCACGTATAAGCCATGTTGACGGATGAACGTCGACTGTGCGTGTTTTGGGAATACACTTGCTTTTATAGACAGTAACGCCCATCAGCGCTCAGCTTAACGCTTCAATGCTCTGGTGAACTAGCTCAGAAGCTCTGATTTTCATGGAATTGCCACCAATACATCGAAATGCAGTGACGTCGTCAACGCCCGTCGTCCCGTCTCAACGCCTTAACGCCCTATCTCTACGCCTTAACGCCCGTCTTAGCACCTTAACGAGCGATAAAGGGTATTTGGACGACGATTGACCTTTGACCCTGCGGACACCCATACCTGGTGCACTCGCACCCTGGTGTACCCTATGCCATAGGGTACAGGGTGCACGAGCAATGGCTCTGATGCTCTATACTTGAAACTGGTTGCAATGTAAATACGTTGT